>LACB01000103.1:0-71958 GCA_030142185.1 Penicillium thymicola
AGGAATAGTATTAAAGAAAACCTTCTACGAAAAAAAAAAAAAAGCACCCACCAAGTGAGTAAATTGAAGAATAAAGAACCCGCCACCCGAAACAGATGTGGATCGCCGACCAGCGGACCGAGACGACGAATCATTTCGTCGGGACGTAATGGAAAAGCCGAAAAGGACTGGCTCGTTGGATCCAAATGGACAAATCTGCTGGTCAAAACTGGGGAAAATGGAAAACTTCGCTCCGATGCCGGCCTCCTATTATAGAGGTTCGTACCTGACATTCTATAGAGAGGTGTCTTGGATGATGAAAATCTCGAAAATCTCGAAAACCGTTAAAAGATCAGAGGCGAATATTCCACGTGCAGATTTTAGGGGAACTTTAAACTCATGAGCTTATTTTTACTTATTTCTATAGGTTCAGCCTATCAAAATGGTCTTGTAGAATGTCGTGCTTGCATCTCTGCCCTAAATCGCAGGCGTTCGGTAGATCGGGCCGGAGTTGGGTCGCTAGTTCCGGTTCCTAATTATATGATCTCATATGGATCTCTGTAGGGGGGTCAAGGAGGTAAAACGGCTTGGTTTCACTTTCAATGATTTATGAAAGGATCTGATGCACTGAACAAGTTCAATAGGTAGTCAACCTCGAGCTTTGGATGTTTTTGCCAAGATGGCCACAAGAGACAACGTGCAATTTACTGGAAGAAAACCCCATTTTATGAGCTTTTTCCTAACGGTATACTACTGACAATGTTCCCAATCTTTGCTTTGACGCTATTGAATCCAACCTCAATTTCCCTCAAAGCGCGCAGATCTACCCCAGCAACCCGTTCACGTTCCTTGAGACTGGGCTCTGACAGCCTCCAAGCAAGTGAGATATGGAAACACCCCGATAAATCCTCGTCGCTCAGACTGCTGCTCTTATCGCGGAGGGATACGCCGGTCGGCCTCCCTTTTGTCGAGGCGGTTGCATAAAGTGGTGGCTGACCAAACCGAGCAAGAGTGTTATTTGATAGCTTCAAGAGGCGGTTCAGACCATCCCGGCTAGGTCTCTGCACGCCCAAGACAAGAAACCAGCGTGTTTTTTCATAGTTAGATGACCAATACAAAGTATCCGGTTGGACGTCAAATCTAGTTCGAGCATTAGACAATAGTTAATAAATTTTCAAGTTAGCCACATACGATGAAATATGCGAGCCGTGAATAGCCTTTTGTAGCGCCTCGGTGAACAAGACACGCTGCTCGGTGCGAAGAATCACCGGCCGAGACAGGCTGATATGAAGTGGTAACTGGGCACCGAGATCGCTATGGAGAAGACTGTGCACCGTGGGCGCTTTCTCATCTGGTACCTTCCCACACTGAGAGATGACGTCTGCAAGGAGCGATAGCTCGTCTTTCCTCGGGTACCCTGTCGAAGTTAGCTCCTTGTACGAGTCGCATGAAACCAAAGCCCAACACTCACATTCGAGGTAAAGATGTGTTGGCCAGTTTCCTTCCACGTGGGGAATCACGCGCGTGCGGCCGCCATGAAGGCTGGGATCATCTTGCACGCTCACGCGTGTGCTCGAGGCATAGAGGTTGTGGAATGATGTAGGTAGGGGCGGCAGCGATGGCGCTGGATTGATGTTGTGGCGAGGTTTTTTGGCTGGAGGGAGAGAAGCTGTAGATTCTGAGTCAGATTCTGAATCAGAATATTGTACTAGAGGCATCTCATCCGATGCGACAGGGGAGTTGTTGTGTTGATGGAGGTCTGGTTTCTCATATGTGGGGCAACCTAAAGCCGGAAGCCAATCATCGTTGTTAATTTCATCTATAAATTTATGGTGCCTGGTTGCCTGATTGTTGGTTAAATGTCAAAGTCAGTGTAGTGGTAAACGCAGAAACCTGTGTGGTCTAGTTGGGATGTCGACCATGAGCCATACCTGCTCTAGATTGAACTCCTAGGTCACACATCAAGGGTTCGAACCTCGTGGACCGCAAGTCGCTGACGAGAATTTCGCACTCGTAGGCTGGGTTTGTCATCTTTTTTTTTTATAACATCTACTATTCTCCTCCCCATTGCCTACTATTGTAGCATATAAATATAGTGCTTTACTTTGATCAAATAAGGGATTTTATGTTTTGATGGTACTTCTCCACTATTACATTGTCTTAGTAGGTCACAGGGCTGAGAACTCCTGGTAGTGTAATGTTTGGACTGTACTTCTGCTACCATCACGTATAACTGCCTCACCCTTCGAGTGACGGTGCACAAGAAAAGGCCACTGATCATTACATTAGCACAGTCGTGACTGTGGTCATAATTCCAGGTTCCTACTACGATAATGGTGATTTCACGCGCCCTAATCCACAAAAACGAACAATACTCAATTAAAACAATACTCCTGTGTGATACAATTGCTGTAGGCGCGCCAAAACACTGGAAGCGAGAACGCCGCAAACCAGTCCATAGCATGATATCCATATTCCCGAAGAATATAACTTGAATCATTAAATTGTGCGGATAAAACACTTGATCATACGGCCACATCGACCGACGTTAAATTTAGGCAGTATGCCTGAAGTAAACCCCTAATGCTTCAATACTTCGAGCCTCGTGACAGAACTTCCATTCCTGGGCACTACAACGCAAGGCACTAATCAAATATCTGCCGAGCAAGAATGTGGGGAGCGAGTGCTTCTAGAATCATTAGTTTGTGGGACATCAAGTCGGATCTTCTATATCGAGGTGACGATTATTGGTCAACAGAACAACTTAAATTACGGAGATGCCACCCATGCAGTCATGATCACGGATTTATCCTACTACAAAATATCCCCTCTGCCAAGGATGACAGAGCACCATGATAGCTTTTATTGTTCGAACCATCGTGATCACAGGATATACGAATCCGAGGGAATGAATGCTGTTTCACACTTGACATATTCCCTTTTCGTCCGGTTCTACTATCTGATGGTGCAAGTGGAAAGAGCAGATCTGGACTACAGGACATGGCGTGGAAAGATACATGTATGTATCGTTGAAGAGTGGAATTCTATACTACTACAGACATACCCAATTTACTCTTCCACGGTAAAACTAGCAGTAACAGCTTGTTCGATTGTTCATATTAGCTTAAGAAAGCTTTCTTTCTCTTATTCTAATATGAGCTCTACCTCTCCTCCAAGAATGATGTAGTGATGTAATTCAATTTTTCTTCTCTTCAAGCAACAACTTGAAAAGGTTATTACGTGGAATTCCTCCGTAATAAACATACTTCAAACTTAAACAACTACACGTAGATATATATATGTGCCACCTTCAACGCCCGAGAGATATTAATTCGGTTAACGCTGGTCGCTCTTGGAGTATCACTGTCATCATCAAATGACTGAAGATATTTGGACGTCGTGCAGTGCGACTGAAACCTAATAGACTACACACTACCTACATTTATCCTCTCCTTATGGGATTTATTTCTGTTTATTGAAGGCGTGGGTTGAGTTACGACGCTTGGTTATTTAAGTTATTTCCCGTCCCCCTCGCGCTAGAAAGCAACCAAGGTGGTGCAATAGTAGCACGACTGCGGACGTCAATCCTCGTAAGGGGAACCCTTCGGGGGTAGCAGTTATCCAGGTTCGAATCCTGGCCTTGGCGGGGTTTTCTCTATTTGCCAGCAAAATGGCGTAATGATAGAGTCATTTTGAATGGAATTTGACAAAGGATGTACATAGTTACATACTAGAGCCGATCAACACAGACCGATATTGAACCCCACATCAATTTTTAGGCGTACCAATCCCGTTTATTGATATCAAAAATAAACTAGACCTATACCCGGTCATATGCTAATCCTAAAGGTTGGACGACATGCTTAAACGATTGGACCAACGACCAGAATAAGAATCGAACTTGACAGATGAAACACCCCTATGACCTGTCTAGATCTATTTCTTATGTAAAATTCAAGGAGGAATTTGAATATAAATAAATGCCATTATCCAGCTTTTTGGGTCATTCAACCTAAACTTTTATCAAAATCCGATAACAATACAAATCAGGATAGTGAGCACCAGTGTCTCTGCCTTTCAGAAACCCTGAATACTAACAAGTACAGGTAAACACTAGTTCAATGAAACAAAGATGAAGTCAAGCATTATTCTCACGATCCTTGGCCTGAGCCTTACCGCTATTGCAGCCCCTACTCCGGGTAACCGTACGTAATCATTCCCTTCAAGCTAATAAGAATACTTCATAACCAAACTAAGTCCACGAAGACCTTGAAACTCGTGATATTAATGCCGACGACGCTAATCCTACTCCTCCAACCCCTCCAACCCCTCCCACACCTGCTAGTCCTCCCCTTATTCCAGCTCCTGATACCCCTCCAAACACACCTGGAAAAGGCTCGGGCAATCACCCTGCAGTCCTAGCTCCTCCTCCAACCCCCACCCCTTCTGGAGTTTGAGAAGGCGAGAAGGTAATATGGTTGAAAAGTAGCACTAGCCGAGGGTGATATTGCCGGTACTGGAAAGGCTAGTCAGGATGGATGCACGGTACTTGATGCTTGGTGCTTGATGTGAGCTGTTATTGAGTTTACACAAATTGCCGCCGCTCTTTAAGTTATATTTTAGTATTACGAATCAGTGATCAAAGTTTCGGTGTTACCTTGTAGTCTGTTATGAGCCTATATGCACATTTTCTTTTATTCGTCTCTAGAAAGCCCTCGCATTGTTTCTATGGCTTGGTTAATGCATTTTATTCACATATATAGTTGCTCTTAGATAGGATTTCCTGCGTAATCTCGCCTTTCTGTCAAATATTGTGTGTTCTATGTCAATTCCATACCCAAATGTCGTTCTTTGAAAACCCTCCAACTATATGGATGTATCTGCTTGATACGCTCCGTATGAAAGATCCTAGTGTCCAGACTACTGGAACTACTATATCTCCCTGATTAGCTCGGTCTATCCGCACAACTCCCAACAAGTATACTCAGTAAAATACACGCATAGACTGTGGGACAGCATGAACTAGATAAACACGTGTAATGACCGGATTAATGGAGTTCAGTGTTCCCCGTAACCTGAGATTGAAGGAACATTTGAAGTATAAATCAGAGGCCGCGCCCACTGCAATGTCTGCTTTCTATATTGATAACCACAACCAGGTTGTCAACCCACTTACTCACTCCCACTAGGCCCCTTCGCCTTGGGTATCGAGTGTTAAAATATGGATAGAAGAACAAAACATTTCCTAATTTTCATTCATTTGGTTTGATTGTTTGATATTATCGCCTGTGGTGACTAAATACGGATATTTATGTAGTATTTTTGTAAGGGGAGGATGTAGAAGATTCAAGTTATTTTGTTAACAACAGCAATATTCGCCATTTCCCGTTTAGTCCGAAGCGTAGAGAAATAGTATTGATTCATTGCCCCACAAAATGATTTTCAAGCTCATCAAAAGTTTCAATTGGTTATATTCTATACATTTGTAGCTACGGTTGAGAGTGTATATAGTACGACGAAGAAAATAGTAATAAGGAGTAAGAAGCGGTGAAAAGACAAGATACCCAAAGAAGAAAATTTGGGAATTGGCCAAGGGAGAGTCAGTCTAGATCTACTGTAGACCAGGCCAGGGGTATATCCCAAACTCCACTCCCCCTAGCGGATAAGCTTAATCCATGAACGAGTCATCGCCCGGGAACTCCGGGAACAGATATCCGGCTGGATTTTCGATTCTTATTAAGTGAAATGACTTTGCTTGGCTGGACTGATAGGATGACGATTGGAAAATAAAAAGAACCAGAAAGAAATTAAATATGTACAGGGCGTTCAGGTAGGGATGTCGTCATAGGAGTCGATCTGTATGTGGACTGCGTGGAAGTCTCGGATGTGGGATGCAACATGGGCCTTGCATAGGTTTAGTCTTTAATGTATGGTGAATCATGGGATCTATTTTCAAGAAAAAGATGGAATTTCTAATCCAGTTCAATTCTTTTTTTTTCGCCTGTAATAGGGAAAGTAGATGAAGTTGTTGAGTGGTTTGTGTAGAATATGGGATGTACAATATGTATATTCCGTCTACCCATCGAGACTCGGCAGCCTCACGAACTAAGCCCAACATGTTGACCCACATGATTTTGTATTCGAAGTGATATAATTGGTATAGTAGGTAGTAACTGAAAAGCTAATGAAAATACTAAGCCCACTTTAGAGACTACTAGACCATCTATAGCCCCGAGGATCAATTAAGCGTCGGAGAGTCATCACGTCACGTCCGCGGCTTCCCTTTGATATAAGCTCTTCTCCAGTCACTCGCTATTCTCCCATCCACATCTACCCATCTCCATCCATTTCTCTTCTTTTTTCTTACATTCATCATCTTCAGCTGCTGTACGAGCTATACTGCATCACTCAGCCTCAGCTGTTCTAAATAAAGTACTTCTTACTTATATCACCGGGTAATCCTCGCGCCTTGCGCCTTTCATCCTGGATACCTTTTCATCTTACAAGAACCCATCAACCAATCTGGAAATGGCAGTTGACTGCATCTCCGTGGCATCAGCCCATCATCCTCATCATCCTTTCAACCAACTCAGTCAAGATCAATACCAAAACGTGGGAACAAGCATGCGCAGCAACAACCCGTATGCGCGCTATATTTCACCAGAGCCCTCCTACTCTCGACGGTCGCGTTCTGAGTCTGTGAACTCCACACCTTCAATCTGGTATTCCGGCGCACCCGAACATTATCCGATGGAGCCGAGACGCAAACGCGAGCACTCTGCTCCCCATTGTCGCCGCACCAACAAGTACTCCCGCCATTCACAGCGTGTGCAACCCGACATCATCGACAAGTTGGACAATGTCACCAATTTCTCCTATCATCACGAGGGCCCGTACGACGCAGCCCGCCCTGAACGAAACCGCTTTGCGAAGTCCAGCCCGCTGGAAGCTGTCAAGGAGTCAAATGCCGAGGCCCTCCGGGCGACTCCCCACCACAAGATCACCGACGCCCTAAACAGTCACCGCCCACTCGATGGCGTTGCCTTTTATCCTCCTGGAACCATGGATCGCAACGGCCAGGAGTACTCTTACGAGGAAGGCTCGAATATGATGAACGACTTTGCTGGTAACTTCATGCGCCTTCCTGGCACGGTATGACTCTGCCTCCCAATATTGTTGTGTCTTCATTACTGACTCGGTTCCAGAAATTCACCGATGAGGACTTCAAGAACGATCCATTCTACCAACGTCCCCTGGTGAACCCGTTCTCTGAACTACGGAAGAAAATCAATCTGCGACTCAAGAAACGACGCAACACTCATTAAATGGGTCTCCAACTTTGACTACTTCACGACCCTGACGAAAGACTACTTGATGATTACTATGGAATTGATGATGGCTGGATAGCCTGGACTATTTGGGATTCGGGGTTTGGGCTTTGGTTGGGTTTCAATTTTGGGATTTTGGGATATGGAATCAGTCATGTGTTAACCTTTTTGTATTCGGGAGTTATGGTTATATTAATTGATCCTGTATATCGATAAATCATGTACCTACTTTGACAAATGAAAGGCCAAGGCCATTTTTCATTTTTCCCTCGTGTTCGTGTTGGTCAGTGTGACTAGTCAACTCAGCCTTCCTACTTTGATTTTTTAATATAATGATTCCACCTTACACTTGTATATACAACATACATATAGTTATATATGATTCAACTCTATCTATTATTCTTTTTGCCACACACGGTAAAGGTATACTATAGATTTATCTACATCAACACCACCGTATCCACCCCCACCGCCGATCGAGGAATGTCACCTGTTACACAGTGCCGCTCGGCCTCACGCCGTATCCGCCCCCTCGCAGATGGAGATGCAAATCACGAGTTCTCCATTCCATCCCCAGACACCGACAATGATGACAGCCTAGGGTTCCGATCTCAAAAATAGCTGCGGAATGGATTCGCTACCTCATCATAGCATCAATATGATCAATGCGTAGTCATGTTTTCCACGCAAACCTATTTCCAAAAGACGTAATTACGTAGGCCACTCTGCTCCGCGCATGTACCAAGAAGAAACACATCACCCCGCAATCATAATATGCAATAATCTGCATCGCGAAAGCTTTGATGCTAGCCTTTTCCACGCGTCTTTCATTCTTGGCAATGCAATGTGTATGTCCTTGGAAGGCCCCACCGAAAAGACTATGGTGGCCATGGGGCAGGTCGGGCGCAGCAAACGCTTTGGGCATGAAGATGAGTTGACGTATAGCTGCATGACTTTACGAGGTTTATGCGGTGTGATAAATATGCGGGGTTGAATATATTAGGTATCGTGTATCATGAAGAACATTCGTCTGTTTAGATGGATAAGAAGATCTAGATCTAGAAGTCTATTTAATAGCAGCATCTATAGAATCTAGATATATCAAGGACATTGAAGAGTGAAGAACTTGTCTGCTGTAGAACTGGAAGAAATCGTAGAGGTCACGTGACCCCTCTGCAAGGGGCAAGATGATTGTCTGCGAAATCAACTTGTGGATTTTACATCGGTCCTCTATTTTCGACCATATCTTCATCTTTTTATAGTGAGCTCTAATCTTATTTGCATTGGGGATAATATCCTGTGTTATATGTACAACTTGGATCAGCACGTGTGATGGGTTGGATACATCGGTGCCTGAGGCCTCTTTGTCAGGACCGGGTCTTTTCAGCCTTGCAAGCTTTCCCTATACATGTAGCCATCCTTTGACGATATTTCCTCGCCAGGGTTGTCATATTGATTCAATTCCACGTACTCATTTTCAATTATCACCTGAGCGAGACCCTTGAAGACCACTAACCATCCAACAGTGCCCATTATTCATGCGATGGGAGCACATGTTGATGACGCCATCACCTACATCTTAGATCTCTTCAAGGTATGTCTTGACTGTCTTGGTGCACCTTGCTCGGGTAGTATCACATTGATTTGATCCGAGTTAAGATCTTTCTGCAGGTACGAAGTACAGGCAGCAGGATTAACATCGCGCATCGTTTGATACCACCAAATGCATTCACTAAAAGGAACACAATCAATGTCAGGGTTTTGCCCCACCGTGAGCCTACCTATTCAATAAACATAGCAGTCACATGCACTGAGGGCTCTTCAAATGGACACACGTCCGACGCTACGAGTGCATCATATGCTAGATAGCGGACTCCGTCGGAGCAAAAAGATGGACAATCAACTCGTCATGCCGATTGTTCCTGACGACGTTGCAATCACCTGCAGATCACGCTTGCCGGCAGCCAATGTCTGCTTCATAGTGGGTCGCGCCCCAACTAGTCACGATCTCTATTGGCAAAGCTTAGTAGTGCGTTAATATCTTAATATCCGCCTGGAGCGCAGATCGCTCGGACTAGCACGCCTCGCCGAAAGGCAATTGAAAGACAATGGGATTATAAAAGAAGGTCTTTTTGCTCCTCTACTCCAAGTTTGGTTCTTCAACCTCGCGGAGGATCATCCCACAATGTTGGTTTTGGCACCCCTTATTTCCTTGGTGGCTGCGGTCGCGGCATTGCAAAACCCGCACCGCAAGGCTCCGTCTTTCAGACAGCCTGCGAATGATCTGCGCAAAAGAGAGGTCTCCGCTTCCCCGGCTGAGCATAAGTATCTGAACGAGAAGACGCAAAGTAAGTGCGGAACTTTGTGTGATTCGTAGAATCTAAGACTGTCAACTTACAATCCACTTCTAGAATTCCAAGTGAACGGGACTCACTTCCCTCAAGTCCCTTTTGACATCGGCGAAAGCTATGCCGGACTTTTAGAGAATACACCACATGGAAAATCGAGCTTGTTCTTCTGGTTCTTCCCATCTACCAACCCAGCTGCGGAAAAGGAGGTACGTTGATTCCAATCTGTCGCAGAATTTCATCTAATTTCCTCCAAGATTACCATCTGGCTGAATGGAGGCCCCGGATGCAGCTCGCTTGACGGTCTGTTGCAAGAGAATGGCCCTTTCCTGTGGCAATCTGGAGTCTACGAGCCTGTGCGCAACCCGTACTCATGGACCAAATTGACAAATCTGGTCTACATCGACCAGCCTGCTACTACTGGCTTTTCCCCCGGACCAGCCGATGTTACAAATGAACTGGAAGTCTCCGATCAATTCAACGACTTCTGGGAGCGTTTCATTGAAACCTTTAGCATGGAGGGCTACAAGGTTTATCTCACCGGAGAGAGCTATGCTGGCCAATACATTCCGTATCTGGCAGATGGGATGTTGAAGCGCAAGGACACCAAGAATTTCAACCTCAAGGGTATCCAGATTAATGACCCATCCATTAACGATGATTCAGTTATGATCTATGGTGGGTTACTACTCCATCAAATAAAAGAATCCCCGTACTAACCGGATCCAATAGCCCCCGCCGTTGCAGCGCTAAACCACTACTCCTCCGTCTTCGCCCTAAACGACACCTTCATAAAAGAAATCAACCACCGCGCCGACAAATGCGGCTACACCAAATTCCTCAACGAAGCTCTAGCGTACCCCCCACCAAAGCATTTCCCCACAGTACCAGACCCATACGAGCCGGGCTGTGACGTCTGGGACGAAATCGTAAAAGCAGCAACCTACATCAACCCCTGCTTCAACATGTACCACCTAACAGACTTTTGCCCCTTCCTCTGGGACGAAATGGGCTTCCCCTCGCTAGCCGGCGGACCAAACAACTACTTCAACAGCTCCGCCGTGCAAAAAGCCCTCAACGTCCCACCAACAAACTACGAAGTCTGCGGCGGTGATCTCTTCCCCAACGGCGATCTTTCACTCCCCAGCGCCCTCGGTCCACTCCCCAGTGTCATCGAGGCAACAAATAACGTCCTCATCGGCCATGGCTGGCTCGATTACTTGCTCTTCGCAAATGGAACCCTCGCTACGATCCAGAACATGACTTGGAATGGTGCACAGGGATTCCAGAAGCCGCCTGTCGCTCCCCTGTTTGTGCCGTATACGACTGTCCTCGATCGTCTGGCTAATGGACACACTCATACACCCTGGAATGCGGATTCCGGTGCTGGTATCCTCGGAACGGCGCATACTGAGCGTGGTCTGACGTTCAGCTCGGTTTATAATTCTGGTCATGAGATCCCGCAGTACGCTCCTGGTGCGGGTTATAGGCAGTTGGAGTTCTTACTTGGGAGGATTAAGAATCTTCAGGAGAAGGGGCCTTTTACGGGGTTGTAAATATCAGCCTGGGGTTGTGATTTAGACATTCCCTATGTAAACCAAGTACCCTTTGTATGGGTGTTCAATAGTAAACTGTGGTAGACTTTATTCAATAAAAAAGGAAACATATGTACATAACATCTCCTATCTTGGGCGCAGAAAGGAGCATTAGAGTGAACCCAGGATGTAAAAGCAACACGATTTCGGGGTTTCAAGGCCACACCACTTAGCTGAGAAGACTCAAAAAGTCACAATCCGAGACACGGAACTCGGTCCTTGTAGTATACAAGCAGTAATTCTTCCTGGAACACCAACGGACATTTCCAGACCTCTTCCAAAGCCTCCAACATAACTGGCGGTGGACCCTTGGCTGGATTCCGTGGTTTCTGCCCAGGCTGTCCACAGATACGGGGAATACGTGAGTCTTGTAGAACAGAATGCCATAGAAGTGGAGTTGGTGAGCAAGCTCTGTTATCATGTGAGTCTGGTTGGTGAAGCAGGCCCCGTTATCATCCGGGTCAGCGAACGACTAGTATATCCGGCTGGGATGCACTACTCTTCTCCATTCCTCCTCCTTCGACTTCCTCCCCCCTGCCCCTTTGTGGTGAGCAGGGCGGCCTCCTATAAGTGGAGGGAGACTAGATATATTAGCGTGTGACTCTTATAGTTCTGTCATAGGAACGGGAGACATAATCTTACTTTGTAGCTTCCGTTTTGGAAATTCGGATGAGGCGTGGGTATCAGACTGCAATTCAAGGATGGAGACATATCTTAGATACGAGACGATCATCTGACCATCTGTAGCTTCATGGGATCGAATCCGACCAGTTGATAAGGTGCGCTCGTCGACAACTCCTGGATGAGGATTCTTGGATGCTAACGTCATCCCTTCCCGTGCCCCAACACTCGATTCGATAACCGCGTATTTCCACAAACTTGGTCAGTTGGGGAAAGTGCCATCCAAGTTCGCTATGATAAATGAGAGATGATTGAGATTGTGTTCTCCAGTCTCCATTTAGCAGTATTTTGGTCGGTGTCCCCGTCAAGCTTCCGAAGCTTGATAGCCTGACTCTCTAAGTCAGCCTCCACCCAGAAGTGTTGGGTGACTATGCTTTGTGTAGGGAGACTCCAACGGCTGTTGTACAGCCACGTATCCTTGAATAATGGACAATATGAATGACCAGGCAACAGCAGCATGGTTCGGAGTGTCGCGATGATCAAATCACCGAAGCCCAACCGACTGCAGGGGTATTTCGGCGTCGTCGACCCAAGTGATATAGATTCCGTGCCACGTGTTGAGGGCCACGTGAGGTCGAACTTAGTCACAACAATGAGACCAGAGGAGATCAGGAGTCCCAGCGGGTGGAATATCCGAGGTCTTTCAGGTCTTGGCGTTGTGGGACGCCATGTTCACGAACGTGAAAACAGGTCACGAAACGGGCGGCGGAGCGATTCTGGCTTCAGCTGTGCCGTTGATATACTTGATGTCATCGATAACGTCATTAATCCGGCAGAAGTAGGTCGCTCCTTGCCGCAGAGATGATTGAGATTGTATTCACCAGTCTCGATTTAGCAATTTTGGTCGGTGTCAAGCTAGTTAATATCCCGAAAACCTTACTCAAATTCCAAGGAGATTCGAAGGACCGGAAGAAATATGTGGGAAAAGCGAGCATATTGTTTCGAGAATGGTAGCCAGGGGCTCTTGCATTAGAGTCGACATTTTGGGGCTTTAGGATGAATTCATCAACGAAATTCGCTCTTGCCGCGTCAGATCGAGCCATCACAGATAATTTTCTGGGTGTGCTAATGATCAACTCTCATAAGGTGTCTTTCGGGTGTCCTGCGCAGGCTTCGCAGGTTCTTTGGTTGGAAATCTCTTGTTGGGCCCCAAGGATATGCTCCAGATTCTATTGATAAATCCCAAGCTAGCGCTTCAATGGTCCCAACATGAGCTTCTCTGTACGCTATTAGCGCTATCCAAATGTTTTGCGGGGAAGGGTATGCTCACTGTTGCCCACCGTGGGGCAATGATGCCAATAGAAGTCCTAGATTCCCCCAGCTGGATCGAGCTTATAGACAAGCGATGTCCAGGGGACTATGGTCTGGGGCTTCGGAGACCTATCCTCCTCTAAGTTGCCCGCGACGATGTGTCGACGAAGACATTAGAGAATATATGAGCCAGACGAGAGCAGCAAGAAGGAAAGAGAAGGTTAAGGCATGGTGTAGGGGCTGTGGACGGAGTCACGGTGGGTTTGTAAAGGAGAAAATCCTCGCGTGGATGTCAACACAATGAGCAGCAGGCAGGATCGCACCTTCCCTACGCTACTCATTTTCATACTCGTCAACATCAAAATGATTGATAATCTACCTCGACTAACCCCCTAAGGTATCTCTATTAACTCAATTACAATTAAATGTATAGAAAAGTGAAGCATCATAACATATTCCCCAATTAATCCATTAATTATCTCATATATTCCAATCCTCCTCTGTCTAACACAGATATTCCGTCTCTCAGACCAAAATTAATAATCCATAATCGTATATTTCGAAGCCGTCCTTCAAACCAGAGGCCGGTTATTTCTTCATTCGACAACTGAAATCTTAGTTCCTCTTGGCAGCAGCAGAAGTAGCCAAGCCGGTGCTGCTAGCCACACCGGAAGAGGAGGGAGTAGCAGCCAAGGGGCCAATCCTCCAGATGCCACAAGGGCTAGTGGGGGCAGTGAGACATCCGCCGAGGTACTCGCCGAGGCTACCAGTCTGGTTGCGGGTGGACAAGATCTGGGCAGGGCCGTAGGCAGCCACAAGCGAAGAAGAGTTGGCGGCAAAGTAGGTGGAGTTCACGCGGCTACCGATCAAGGCAGAGTGGGCGCTGTGCTCGGCAGCCAGACGGGCCAAGAGGAAAGAGACCTCGGGGGATTCGGAGTAACCGGCGAGACCGATGAAGGCACCGGTGACGGTATCCTCGAAGCGGTAGGCCCACTGTGCCCAGGACTGGGTGCTGCTGGCCTCGGGGTAGGTGTAGTCGCAGGTGGGCTTGGAGAAGCCGGAGGCCTTGGCGCCGACCTTCTCAATGGCGGCGCTGGAGAGAGAGTTGTCCTTCTGGAAGCCGAAGAGGGTCCTCTGGTACGCTTGGAGGGTGGCGTTGTTGGAATTTCCGAAGGTGCTGTTCACGGTGGAGTTGTAGAAGCCGCCGATGAAGTCGGAGACACCCAGGGCGAATTGGAGGACCTTGGTATCAGAGGATGAGGGTGAGCAGGTTGAGGCTGAGCTTGCTCCGGAGGTGGTGGTGGCGGCGGAGGTGACAGTGACTCCGGCCAGGAGGAGGCTGACGATGTTGAAACGCATAGCTCTTGGAGTTATCTCGGAAGAGGTATCGTATAGGAGAGTTGAGGGAGATTTTGTTAAGATACAGAAGAAATGCTACGGCTACAGGTAGTTAAATACCTTTTAAACCCATAGAACGCAATCATTCAAGTCATCTCGAGTCATGATCATCCTAGCGACGCATGCGGTAGGCTTCGAATACGTTATACCAGGTAGACTTTGTAAATAACCGGTAGTCTCCTCTACATTGGCGTCATGGACCACAATATAAACCTTTGAGCGTGGGGTGTCGTCGAATCGACATTGGCATGTTCTGTTGGAATGACGTCGACCACTTGACCACTCCCAGTCTGAGGTGACTATAAACTTGATATAAAACTCTGCCGAGGTTAAAGCCTCGAAGATTCAACGATCTTATTAAGTGGGTTCCGGGTCGTCGGGAGACCCGGTATACCCCGACGACTTGGGATCATGGCGTCGTGGATGTGAAAAGTTTATTAAACGTTGCATAGTAACTAGATTGTTTCAATATTGCTTTCCAGTGGCTTTTGGATTTACAAAATACTACTACTCATTGTCTATGAATATTTGAAGGGAAATGTGAAAGTGGTGATGGTAGTAGAATATTATATCTCCACGCACTCGGATGCTGGCGGATCGTCGATGCAAATGTCAAAATTTAACTTTTTAGAGCAAATCATGGGGTTTCTTATGAATCTCTCTATTATTAAACCACAGGTTAAGCACAAGTAATCCTGGATATAGACAGGAGTCTACGCGAAGGAACAGGAATAATTGGTTGACCGTGAAGTATATCAATTTGTAAAAGTAGCCTATGTAGCGATTCTAACACTCCATTGTCCCACCAAAAAAGCAGACGTTAATCATCAGCATAAATGTGCAACGAGACTCGCCTATATACATTTCATATAATGCGCGACTATACATACTCCGCTCAACAAGCAACTTAGCCCCGTACACAAGATGATAAGCCCATATCCACCACCATATCCCGCTACCGCAGATCCCGTCAATGGACCAAGTATAGCCTCACTTAAGGGACCGCTAACGACGTTTCCAACTCCACGGCCAAAGGCAATAACCCCGAAGATGATAGTTGCATCGGCAGACGGATCGACTCGTCGGACGTCGTGAGTCATGCCCGCCCACGTCGCGGAGTAACACCCAGCGAATAATCCGTACGCGATAGAAAAGACAAGCAATGTGGGCAAGCTTGTCGAGAATCCCCAGAGGAAAAATACAGACAATGTACTACCGACGGTCGAGATGGTAATGCAGGTGATGGCATGGTATCGATCTGTCAGATGGCCCATGGTAACGCTGCCGAAAACCGACGCCAGATTCAACAGCGTGACGGTCAACGAGGAGAGGAAATCCGTAGCGCCAATGCTGCGGGCGTAGCTCGGTAAATAAATTCCGGGCAAGAAGAACCCCAGCGCCTCTATTATGTTGCCGAGTTGATAGAAGCAAAATATCCTGGTTGTAAGGAAATGGAAGTTCAGACGCTGATAGTCGACTGCTCTTCTAACCGGGAGGCGTGGTCGGTGGAAGTATATGAATGGTGCAGCGAGAAGGAATACTATCACGGAGATGGCCCTGAGAGTAGTTTCGAACCCGTACCGACCCAGTAGCTTCTCGAGGCCAATGGGGAATATTATCCCGGATACCCCTGATCCGGCCCAGGTTATGCCGAATGCGAGTCCTCGTCGATTGACGAACCACTCGTCCATGTACAGGATGGATGGGCTGTACGCTATACACCCACCGATTCCGAAGCCGACTCCTTGGGAGAGCACGAGGTGAGTAACATTGGTGGAAAATGAGCCCAAGGCCAGGGAAAGACACATTACGGTCAGTCCTACTGATGAGAACCAGCGGCCCCATCGAGGAAGGAGGATCATAGCAATAATGACCAGTGGACAGCTCAAATAGGATATTCCCTGCGGATGGTGTTAGAAAGAAATAGACCGTTGGAAGCGAATTTGGTCTTCTCACTGTAGCACATGTTCCGATAACAGCTACCATGCTAGAGTCCTGGAAAGCTTCATGGTCATGGTAGTATTTCTGGAAGACTCCGAATGAAAAAGCAAATCCTGCTCATAGTTAGTAGACTGTCATCTTGTAGTCTGTAGTCACGCAAGTAGACTCACCCCATATCAAAGCCTCGATCATAACACATGCTGCCAGAAACATCCATGCCTGGAATCCGCCGTCGACGGGTGATAATTTCGGTCCATCATCGGCGGACGATTCGTCGAACTTTTCGGGGCATAAGCGTATCTGAGCTTCACTGTGAGGTAGGGAGTCACTGCAAGAAGGGCGTCTTCTGTCCATATTGGTGATGTTGAATTCAGGTGATTTAGACTAGAGAGGGACGTTAGAGACAAAAGCAAGTCCTGACGGTGAATGTGTCCATTTTAACTGCATCTATATTAAGCAATAAGGTCACATTGTTTCATCAAGGAGGTCTAGCGTTCGAAGGGATGGGAAGAACTCTTGGTGGAGATCAGGCGGGTGTTGGAAGGAATTTCCCTACGTAGGCATTAAGGCTGGCATGCAACCTCAACGGCCGAGCGGCATATTATACACTTGTGTATCTACCTCGAACATGGGGGGTAGCTGAAGAGTAACCATATCGCCTATTTCGCAATCAGGCTGGGAATCTGATGTTTCTGATCTAACATATAAATTCATAAGAGCACTATGACGAATGTGTTGTGCTGGGGTATGATATTGAGCCCCTGCGTTGAAGCTTCAAAGAAAACAACGTTTTTTAAATGGCCGAAACTGACGTGCTTTGCGTAGGGAATAGAGAGCTCCCCCGGCCTGCGACGGAGGATTGTAGCATAAATAACGGCTAGGGACGGACGCGTGAAGGGATTGGAATGTACAGTATGATCATCGACAAATGAAGATAAAGACGTCGGAGACTTGTGCCAATGTACGTCTTATGATATACTAATCCATGAAACTCCGAACTGCAGATCACTAAACAACCCCCTTGCTCGGTACAACTCCGCGTAGTGCCACGTTAGACTGAGCATGAGCTAGGAGGCTTTGTGATTGTAATCAAGGGGCTATACAAGCGCCAATCATCTCGTCTTGGATGTGACATCGCACGCAAGATGTATAGATAACAGCATGCCAAGATACGATGTCTGTGAGTCCTTCCTATGGCCCGTGGCAAATCTTGTATCGCTCTAGTTCGCCGTCGTCATCCTCTAGGTGATCTTGAGACCAGATTTGGCGGTGCAAGATTCTAACGACATGTGGTATTTAACATGGTAATAGGAAGCCAGGGGAAGAGAGAGAGCAATGCAACTGTATTCGGAAGTGCTAACTGCTAACTGCCACACAGGGTCAGGTGACACCGATCCCAACACATGGGGCCTTTATACATGCTTCCTGAGTTCACTTCCCATGAGACCCGTAAAATAAAATAGGTCCTAAGCTAATATTTAAAATGAAAGTAATGTGTCAAATTAGCTTGAGGGCTTTTGGTGTCTTGTATTGGGCTGGCTCCCAGCCTGCTTGCACATGGTTACAGCCTCTCATTCCAAGCTTGCAAGGTGATTGAAAGCCAATCCCGAAAACCCCAAACCAAATTGTTGAAACACGCCGCGGGTCCCGTCTAGAAATCACAAGAAGTTAAGCCGGGAGATGACTAGGGAAACGTTGAATCGAAGTAGACAGTAAGCCTACGTACTTGATTTTCTCTGCCACTTCTTGACGTTCCGTTTCCGTTTACGGGCGACCAAAGTATGCCACTAGCACATAACTCTGTCATTAGTTATTACCTACAACAGTCTATCCTATAAAGATTCACCCACACCTAAACTAGCGGCCAAGAGATCTGCTAATTTTTTCAGATTCACTTCAGATTCACTTCAGATTCACTTCAGATTCACTTCAGATTCAATTCAGATTCAATTTACTTTAAAAATCAATATGCCCATTTTAGAAGGCATTGATTTTATTAACCTTATAATCTAGGTATTCAGACATCTTTAACCATCTACAACATTGGTTTTTGTAAAGTGAGAGTGGATCTAAATTACTGCTGGCAATATGAACCAATCACAGAGTTATGTTCCGGCATAGTTAGTCGCCCGTACAGGCCTTGCCGCTTTTTGCTCACAGAGTAAAACTGAGCTTTACTTTTTAATTGGGTGCGACTTATGCTGTTAGTAGACCTGGCAGTGACGGATATATATATCTATAATACTATACTGTCGGAAAAATAAGGTTCCAAATCCATACTTCCTAAATAGGGTTAGTAGCAAATGACTTTCTAACTATCACTTCCAATGCATTAGTTATATAACATACCTATCTACCTAGATACGTAGCTAACAACAGGCCTCATCAATCACTCTTCTATCATTTCGATTCACACTAAATTGAAGATTTATTCTCATTAACCATGGAAAATCCCCGGGCCCTTCTGGCAAGACCGCTTCCCACTCTGACACAACTTGGGGGAACCGCTGAACTCTCGGTTTCGAATGAAAGACTGTGTGCAAGTTATATGCATATCTGGCCCGATTTCCAACAACAGGCACTGGAAGCTTGCAACTCCATAACTTTCCCCAGGGACGTCAGCGTTACAGATTCACCCGAGCATGATTTATACTTTGTCGGTAGTGAGTTGGGGCTGACTACTCGGTTTGCGCGACATGTATGTGATGCTGTCTCAAAAGCTTTGTCCGTGTCAAATATACCTTTGCAGTTCGGAGACATACAGGCGATTAGTCGGGTTCCCATGGTTATCCCTGATGTTATCTTGGCCATCCTTGGGTCTGGTCCAAGTAGGCTCATTGCGGCCGGGAAACTCAAGACATGGTGGACCGTCCACCTTGAGGAGATAACCGTGATGTCTCCTTTGGAGATGCGGACATACCTTGAACCGTTTATCGGTGCGTCATTCAAAGTCTGCTTGTGTAAATCGCTTTTTTAACAATACTATAGGCCAAGCTGTCGCTTACATGCGGAGATTTGATCTGCGTTACTCTTTTTCTCTCTACATACAAGTCTACCGTCTTCATAAAGAGAGAAGCTGATTTCTGCTTCCATTTGTCAATGCCTATAAGCGAAGACGCCACCAATCCCTCTCTGCGAGAATGCTTTGTTGGGTTTACAGCTATCGCCGCCCAAGACCCCGTCTACAAGGAGGATACAAGAATTGATACAAGACTTGTAAGTCTCCTGTTCTATCGAGTATACAGGTATTGACCAGTGAAAACAGCTCCGCTCGTCGCGACAGCCCGGCTTTGTCTCTCCCATCCAACCCTCTGCATACCGCAGCAGGCTAGGCGACTCTACAGACTCGCCTGTCCCTCACATTACATCAGAATCGATACTCATTGGCTGGAACGGGGTCGCAAGCCATGTTGTGAATTGCGTTGAGCTCCTATCATCATATCGGTTGCGATATCAGAAAGCAGTGTTTGAGGTCGAGTCTGGTGGTGTCCGCTATATCGCGAAATGCTGGTCCGACGATCGACTTGAAAGGTATGTCTTGTCCATAACCTACGACTGCTATAATACTTACAAGACCTTTGAAAACATAGCGCTTTCAATGAATTCGCGGTGTACGAAAGACTACACGAGCTCCGACCAAGTGGCTTCGAATGTTTTACCCGCCTTGTGTTCTCCGGTGAGATAATCTGCTCGGCAAAGTTCCCGGAAGGCAAGATCCTTATTCTGGAGAAGGTTCCAGGAGAACAACTCTTTTATATCTGGAATAGTCTGCTGTTTGCTGAGAAGTCCCGTGTGTTCCGTAAGTGCAGTAGTGCCATTCGAACCCTCCGGTAAATCTCCATTCGGCTGATAGATTCGGGAAGACACAACATTCGCTACGACCGTATAAGTGGGAAGGTGACCCTTATCGACTTCGAGGCCATTGTCGACCTAAGTGGAGAGCGAGTGACGTCCCTCAATCCTGAACTGATTTCAATCTTTGGCGTCACCGGCATGTCCCAGTTCATCCATGGTGAATGATCGGTTACTTCGTTTGTTTTTTTATTAAAAAGAAACTGTATTTTTTCGAATCCCGAATTTAACCCCTCCACTTGTTGTTGTAGTGAGATTGTATTTCCGATCTAGTTTTTAAACACAAATAAATAAACCCACTTCCACTATAGACACATTTTAAAGAAATCTATGAAACCGAACTATCAAGTATCCAAACCTACATACCATCCAACATATCCTGCAACTGCCAAGCAACAGACGCCTCACTGTGCGGATCTTTGATCAGAGTCTTACTCAGGTCCATCAAAGTCTTCTCAATGAAATCGCAGACTCGAGGGAAAGTAGTCTGGAAATAACCAGGACGTCTCCCAGTGATCAATGGATCATTCGGGAAATACACCGAGATATCCGACCCTAACATTTTAATCTTACGCAATGATCGAGAAGTCGTAGCAAGTCTTTGGCTGACGATATGTTGGTATCCCGGGTGATTAACTAGAATGTCAATCTGGTATACGAGTTCTGCTCGGAATCCACTGGTCTCCTGTGCGAAGATTGGCACGAGATTTTCGAGCCAGTTGGGTGAAGAGCTGTCCCACCAAGCCATTGTTTGCGGAGATTAATGGACTATTGTATCTTTGAGATGATGTGGGAGAGGTAGATTTGTATATGATAGATATTATAGTCTTTGAGGATGATCTGATGTTAATGATGGTTTGCTATTTCGAGAAGGACTGGCGAGGGGCTATTTATGCATGTTGGCTTCCATATATTGAAGGAAGTGTTGGATACAATGGTCATTGGCAGTGAAAGGAATAGCAGTTACAAAGCTCCCCGTTTGATTTCTTTGTCGTCTTCCCGGCTCATGTCCTAAGTGACAACAACCCGACGGCACTGTGTCTTACGATTAAAGACATATGAATCCCAACAAAGAGAGTTTACTTTCCAGATTCTTAGTCCCAAAGTTTCATCTTGAGATGACTTGTTTCCGAGCAAGAGATATGTACAGGTCAAAGGATAGGGGTATCCCACTAACCGACAGTAAACCTGTCCTCACGAATATCCCGACTAGAGGCTCCAACATAGACAGTGAAGGTACCACTAGGCAAAACCCACTTCTGCGTCTGAACATCCCAATAGCTCAAATCACGCCGAGTGAGCTCAAAAGTAGCCGTCCCCGACTCTCCCGGCTGGAGATTCAACTTCTGGAACCCTCGCAGCTGCTTGGGTGGAGTACTTGGAGCAGACTCCGGAAGACCAAGATAGAGCTGAGCAACCTCCGCACCAGCTACGTCGCCAGTGTTCTGGACAGTGACCGAGATAGTTCCGACCGACTCGAAAAGATCCTCCGCTCCGCCAGGGACAATGCGTCCATTTGATGCTCCAGCTGTGGCAGAGACGTCAACGACAAGTCCAACGTAGTCGAAGGTCGTATACGACAAGCCATAACCAAACTCGTAGCGCGGGGCGATACCGTTCTTGTCGAAGTGGCGGTAATCAACGAACAAGTCTTCCACGAAATTGTCGTCTAGGGCACTGTTCCAGCCAGTCCCGTAGTCTGAAAACTGCTTGGCGATCGTGTAGGGCAGCTTTCCGCTTGGAGAGGTGCTGCCATACAGCACATCAACCAGGGAATTTCCGCTTTCCTGCCCTGGTAACCCGGCCCATACAATTGCCTTCACTGAGGGCTGCGCTAGGATGGTCTCCAGGATAACCGGCCCCACACTGTGGACGACTACGACGACATTCTTGTTCACTGCCGCGACGGACTTGACTAGCTCGTTTCCGTTGTGCCAGGGGTCGAGATTGTTCCTGTCGCCAACGTTGCCCTCCACTGTAATATAACTGGGCGGGGTGTTAGTGGTTCCAAATATATTATAGTTGTTGTGATGTAAGTCTGACTTACCCTTCGCCGCTGTCTGCATTAATGAAGACCACGGCAGTCTCTGCCGCTGCGGCAGCAGAAGCCGCAGCTGTAGTGCTGTCGGTCGTACTCTCGATAATTTTCGTACCATCCTTTTTGGCCTGGACTTGGATTGCATCAAGAGGTCCAATGAGGTACTAGAGCGGGATTGTCAGTTCATCGGGTTTGCCGTTGATCTGCTGGAATTAGCTTGCTTACAGGGAACTCCGATGTGCCGCTTCCCCACCCCATAGCTAGCGTGCCGTTGTTGCAGCCGCGATCTGCGCATGCATTGGGACCATCGGGGTCGACGATAGCATCCTGCCCGATGATAGCCAGGCTTTTGGGTTGCCGGAGAGGCAAAACATGTTCCTCGTTCTTCAATAGGACAATTGAATCACGGGCAACGGTGCGGACTACAGTCGCATGGTCTCCCGTGACGTCGACAGTAGCTTTGCCGCCATTCCAAGAGCTGAACGTCACCTCAGGATACCCTTGATCCTGATCAAGAAGGTACCAAGCTGCCAGGATACGTGTTGCCATATCATCTAGACGCGCTTGGGGCACAGAGCCATTAGCAACAGCCTGCACGAGATTCGGTCCCCAGAATATGCTGCCGGGCGGCTTGTTGAAGTCACTGCCGGGCATCGTCATGTCGAGTCCAGCCAAGGCACTGTTGACACCAGTGTGCTGCGCATTCCAGTCGGTCATAATGTAGCCGGGGAAACCTAGCTCATTCTTCATCAGGTCGTTCAAGGCGTCACTCTCACAGGCCCAGGTCTCGTTCAATTTGTTATAGGAGCACATGACAGATGCGACATTGGCCCTGACTGCATTCATGAACGGCCATACATATAGCTCATGCGTCGCGCGGTCGCCTATGTTAGAGCTCATGGTTTCGCGGTTGTGCTCTTGCTCGTTCCCCAGCCAGTGCTTCATCATGGTCAGAACGAACGGGAGGATCAGCGGAGGAGAGGCCAGCGTACCTTGGCGCAGGCCTGGACGCCTGAATCTTGCATACCCTGGATTGTCTCTTCCATAGCAACGCCACTTAGATATGGATCGACCGAGAACCCTTCCCAATTTCTACCGCCATCGGGATTCTTGCCTAGAGGTCCAGCGACTGGTCCTAGTTGGACGTGGATGCCCAGACCTTTGGCTTCCTCGCCCATTGCAGCACCGCGCGCGTACAAGAGACTGCGGTCCCAAGTCGCTCCAGCGTTGATACCCGCAGGGAAGGCTGTGACAGGATTGGCAAAGCGAATTCCCAAGGGCGAATCCTGTAGACATAAGGACGGATAGTCAATTGAGCTGGCGGCATAGGTGTTTCCCACACAGGGCCCTCCTTCCCAACCGACACCAGTGGCGATGCCGACTTTTTCGGTCTGATTTAGCTTAAGAAGGGCTGTCTGAGCCTTTGAGTATGCCGCATCCCAGCCGGCAGCTCCTGAGCCATAGGCATCAGCGGCGACACTGAGTGCCAGGGTAGAGAGAAGAAGGTTCTGCATAATGCCCTTTGTCGCTTGACAGACTTTCCCCTAGTCTGGCGGCGCAGGCGTACTCTTTATAAAACCCTGCATAGAATATTTGGGCTTAAATTCCCAGTGCCTGAAATTTCCCCCTGGTCCCGGAGGCTGGCCAAGGTATACCCCATGACCAGAATGAAGGGGTTTTCGCATGGCCAAGACATCACGGGTATTGTATAGTCACAGTGAAACATGCATGTGAACAAAGTTGTTACACCAAAGGCCTCGGACTATCGGGGAACCTCCTTTGATTGGCGAGGGAGACATGGAATGTGGAAAGAAAACAAGCTGGCTATTCTGGAGTATAGCCTAAACTTGTTCATTTGACGACAGCCAGACTTGGCAGGTAATTTGGGAGCTTTCCTTCGCAGATCTGAGCTGTCTGGGGAAATGTCCGTTAACACCACTCCGTCGCTGCGGGTTGCGGGATGCGGGGACGGGGCCCCCGTGTACTCTGTATGGAATACGGGCGGGAGTAGCTCCTTGGACCATTCAACATCTTTTGGTCAAACCACAGGAGCTTGGAAATCGAGCCAGGAAAACAAATCAGGGTTTGTATTAAGGTCGATAGGGATGAGAAGGATAAAACAAGGAGACGGAAAGGGCCCTACGATGCCTTGCTGCCTGAGGCTAAATATTGACACCCCAGGCACCGACTTCTGGTTTTCTGGCTTTTTTTCAATTCGGACCAAGTTGGATGAGATTCCTAAATGCCTACGCAGTAATATGCATATTATAGATATATGGTCATATGCCTGGTCTTATTCCCCTGCTTTATGATGACAGCATGTTGCGCTACTTATTGGGCTACCTATACGGATCAGTCTGATGCTGGTCCCATAGGCTACCTAAGTACATACTGGTGCGGCCTTGGGTATGATCGCTAAAGCGCAACGCACCATTCAAAGCAGAGTGTGTGAAACAAAAGCGGAAATTCAACATTCTAAAAGGATGAACCAGCAAGAAACAAGTCAGCAGCCAGGGGTACATGTTTCATCAGGAAGTCCACGAGAAACCTCCCTCCGAGCCGTCACACCTGCCATAGGACACTCTAACATCAAAAAAGATCTTATTGTTGTATTCAGAGTTAGACAGATCAAGAATAACGACGCTTACATTGTACGACAGACCCAAGGATGCCTAACATAAAAACGTCCTGCTGAATCGGGTGTCAATTCTCGGGGACAAGGCTGCCGGAAGTTAAGAGCATCAGCCAACAAATTCGATACTTTCCGGATAACTATTCCAAAACAGGAATATGCAATCAATATCTCTGATTGAATGGCTTCAAAGAAGACATCATAGTGGTATCTAGATTGCAATGTCTCAAGAGTTTACAGTAGCAGAGCCACGGATCAGAACCTTACTTGTGGTAGGTTCTTGCTGATTTGTTGATTTCCTTCTGTCCCATCGGGAAGAGACCATGCTGCTTTTCATTATCTTCTCGGGGTGCCACTGGTCGAAAGTGACCCTTCTCGGACTTATTGGACTTGCCGAGTATTCCAATCACCCCAGTCCTGCATCGTTAAGCATGGATATCATACAAGTGACCGACTTTTCCAATTCTATTGAAATTGATTTATTATCAGTTAAGAAACAACTAACTCATTATATCTCCATGTAGTATGTTCATCACAATATTCATATAATCATGGTAAGAATCAAGAAAACAACTCAATCGAGTTGGGATAGAACACTGACCTCGGACTATCGGACCTTGGGACGTCGTGGGAGGTTTTCAAAGTCCTCGTAAATATAACGTCATGGCCATAGAATTTGATCGTCAAACTTCTCCCTCGACTTATTCTGGAAGCATTCTCGATATATATATCTTCAGTCCGAGACTTTGGAATACCAGCATCCGTACTGAGATTTAAAGATGCAGCCGCCCCAAACATTGCTCAGTGGACTGTTCCGCCCAGGCCAGAGGACTGACGATGATGAGGAAACTCGCCACCTGTTGGCAGCTGGAACGAAAATGGCATTTTGGAGAGATGGTCGGCGACTGCCTGTCACTTCTCAGAACCACGAAATCGAGAAGCAACAATCAAGCAAAGAAAAGCAGAGAGTCCGAACTACTTTCTATACAAAACTGTGGCCTATTCGATCTATCCTTCCCCGATTCATGAGGAAAAACCCTACAATACTTTTTCTACAAGATAATGCTCTACACAATATCTATAAACACCTTCCCCCGGTCGATAAAGCATGCCTAGCGCTAAGTTGCAAAAGATTTTTCGGCCTATTCGGAACGATTTTGAAAGAAAAAGTATTTCAATTCCCACGACTTTTAAACCTTCGGATCCCTATACTATGCGTGAATAGTAGTAAGGTTCCACGCAACCAACTACTTCTCCGACTTGAGAATCACGTCTGGGCATATTGCGGAAGGTGTTTGAAGCTCCACCCACGAAAGGAATTCCGTGAAAAATTACTAGCGCAGCCAGCTTTACACAGATTTTGCGCAGGCTGGGCGGGCATCATTGACCTATGTCCGTGTGCTACCTTGACATTTCGATACTTTCAACATCTTGCAAAAATTCTCAAATCACCCATTACGCCGCGTCAAACTAAAATTGGCCCTTTCACATTTGACCGTACCGGTGGGCCTCATTTAAGCCACTGTTGCTCATTGCCTAGCACATCTGATTAAAAGGCTCGATTCGAGATACGTATATCCCTCGACTTCTCTGGCGATATAAACGTCTTTGCTCGGTATACAATATCTTTCTCTTCATCTAATGCTCATGTCAAAGCTGAGCCCATTTTCCACTGTCCGCACAGATCTCTTACTTGTCTGATGAATCAGAAGGATGCCACTCAAGTGTGTCCCGGATGTCGGACGATAAGTGTCAGAACTGGTGCTCCGGAATCCGAAGGCCAAAATGCATTTGTATTTGAAGTGACCCGGTTCTTGGGAAGCTCCAACTGGCCACCGGACTTCCGTTGGATTGATAACAGCCGCCTGACAGGGTCGGAGCTTTCACAAAATCAGCTATACTGGTAAGTGCATAGTTGGATAGTGAACTGAATGGGTTTAACACAATTATCTTAGGTATGAGTCAAAGGTATTGCAGAGGGCTATGCACAGTATGTATAATGAATGGCATCATGCGTATCTGGAAGAACAGTTACCAAATTTGGGCTGAATATAAACAATTACACATCCCACGTCCGACATTTACCCTTGGGATGGCACAGGTAGTAGAACTGGAGCAAAGAAGAGGTTCATTGAAAAATAAACGAGAAGGGAAAGGTGCAGGAAATCCACTCCTTTAGTGTGATATGGAGGTAGCCCCTATAGACTTTGCTAATACATCAGCCTTGAACTTTCCATTTGGCTTTACTTCCTCTTAACAGGATACGACCTCACATATATCCGTTTTTACCTTTATATACCTTTCGTCTTCTGGCTCATTGTTTAGAATCACTGTTGTTGTTTAACACATTCGACCCGGCAAGTCGCACTTGTTGACTCAAGCACATCCCGAATAATTTTCAGTCATATGGCTCCTTTTGGATATTGCATTTCCAAGACTTCATTCACCTCCACCTCCACCCTCGCTTCTCCAAGGGGTTTCGGAAGAACGTGTTCCAACTCTAGCCGCTAGGCCGGTTTTCTCTCGTGGTTTCCAGCCTCAAATGGACTGTTGACACGTGCGGTGCTCAACATTTTGAGCTACTCGCCGCCGAGCAAGCAGATTGAAGTGCATCACTCTAAGTTGCGTTCAATGATCTGGAACTCGCCTGTGGTCAGGTAGCATCAATATACAAATTTCTCCCAATATAACACCCCGGGATGAGCAAGGAGCACAAGACTAGGTGAAGCCTCACAGCATAGATGGATACATGTCCACCACAAGCGTTCAATTTCTCATTCAATTTATTATACTCTACAATTGTTTCAAGTTCCCAATAAATAGAAGTGAGGCCACTCCTCATTCAAACCAAGCTCCGATATATATCGGGCATGACATGAAACATCGCACGTTATAAAGGCTCCGGCTCCGGGTTAGTGTTGGTCGTCGTCCCAATCCAAAAAAGGAGAAGTAGATCCAGATCCAGATCCATTCAATTAACTAAATCCGTAAATAAGAGATCCCTACTACGACGGTGTATAGCGCTCAATTCCTGATGCCTGACTTTAATGCCTGAATGCCTGATTTTGGCTTGGCCGAAAATATCCATCGGGCGAGGTCCATATTCAGGCAGGAATAAGGCAGAAATAAAGCAAAAGCCAGGCATTCAGGCATCATTGACCCCTGGGCGCTACCTAGGTATACACCTCACCTTGGTACTCTTGGGCAACAAGCGGTATTGGGCAGCAGGCGATCCTCGGGTGATTCACCACGTGACCGCTGAGCCTCCATCTGGGAATCTCCCAACATGGTGTTACTTTATCAGGCGGAAGATCCTGACGAAGGTATTATTGGGTTCATCTACCAAGCCCTACCATGGCCTTCACGCATGATGATTACACAGTCGCATGGATATGTGCTTTGCCACTAGAAATGGCAGCGGCAAAGCTTATGTTGGAGAGAGTCCATCCTGCATTATATCAGCCACAAACCGACCACAACGCCTATACACTTGGGAGTGTTAGTGGTCATCATGTTGTTATTGCCTGTCTTCCCACGGGTGTCTATGGAATTACATCTGCGGCGATTGTGCTTGGCCAAATGCTGCAGACATTCCCTTCTCTCGAGTTTGGACTTATGGTAGGCATCGGGGGTGGTGTGCCCAGTAGAAAGACTGATATCCGCCTTGGAGATGTCGTTGTTAGTACGCCGACTTCTGCTTCTACCTTTGGGGGTGTCATCCAGTATGACTATGGAAAGACACTTTATGATGGATCTTTTGAACAAACTGGGTCACTCAACAAGCCTCCTCGGCATTTGCTCACAGCAATATCACAAATGCGGAGTGACGATTTGCTCAGTGATACTCTGATTGAGAAATCGATATCGGATATACTCGAGAAACACGAGAAGGTTCGAGATCAGTTTTCGCGGCCAGAGAACGACTGGCTGTTTAAGCCAAGCTACAACCATTTTAAAAGTGAAGATACCGACTGTTCAGCATGCGATCGCAGACAGTTACACGTTCGTAACCCGCGAGATTCTAAGAAGCCAATCATCCATCACGGTCTAATTGCTTCTGGGAATCAAGTTATGAAAGACCCTAAGACAAGAGATGCTCTGGCACAGGGAAGGGATATTCTCTGTTTCGAAATGGAAGCCGCCGGCCTGATGGATCAGTTGCCGTGTCTTGTTATCCGGGGAATATGCGACTATTGCGACTCGCATAAAAGCAAACAATGGCAGGGATACGCCGCTCTTACTGCAGCTGCTTACACAAAAAGGCTTCTTGGTATGCTTCCTGAATACGATGATGCCAGTGGTTCTAGAAAGGGACCAGCCCATCACATAGCCCCTTCCCCAAATGACCTTGAGCGTATCAAGGGGATTCTGCAACCCTCTGTGCATCCCCTCGACACGTATCAAAATATCGGCAAGCGACGGGTTCCGGGCACTGGAGACTGGGTCCGAAATGAGTTACTATTCCAGACATGGGTTGAAACAGATGATACCCCGTTGCTGTGGGTGTCGGGTAGTCCAGGGTGTGGCAAAAGCTTTATCGCGCAGAACGTCATCTCTTATGTTCAAGAGCTTTTTCCTCAACGCGCCAATCGGAGAAATCAGACCTCAGTTGGGTATTTCTTTTTCAAGCATACCGATCCCGAGACAAGGAACTTCCACCGTGCATTGAGGGATATGGCGTTCCAAATCTATCGGAACGACCCTTCCTACAGGGATTATATCCATGCCCACTGCCATTCGTCCGATGAAATTAAATCCATTCAGGCTGCCTGGAGGGTTCTGTTCATGAATTATTATCTCAATCCTCTCGAAGAAGTTGGTGGTAAAGTGATCATCGTCCTTGACGGTGTAGATGAAGCGTTTGAAGAGGACCGTCGAGAGTTTCTAAGGCTAGTCGCGGACATCGTACACCGTGAGTAGCAGAGCATCAGATTGTGCCAGTAGGGAGCAAAACTTAACATATCGACTTAATTAGATCCTATCATGTCTCGGATCAAAGCTGTTCTCCTTGGGAGGCCAGAAATATACGACGACCTCGTGGAAGCTCTGGATCTGCCAATCTCAACCATCCATGTCAACGCCAACAAAAACATCGAGGATATCACAACCTATGTTCGAAAAGGCATCCGCAAGTCCCGGTCGATAAGTCGGGTTCCGAAACTACAACGCCTGTCAATCGAAAAAGCTTTAATAGACAAGGCCCAGGGCATGTTCCTCTGGGCTGACCTGATGTTGACAGAGCTTAATAGGAAGACCAGGGCTAGCACTATGCTTGAAAGCCTTCACAAAGCACCCAAGGGACTCGACGCGATGCTGAAACACGTCCTGGAGACATTCAGCAGCAGACTGAGCGAGGAAGAGGCAACTGAGCTCAATATTATTCTTGGGTGGGTGGCATGTTCAGATAGACCCTTGACCTTAAAACAGGTAGATGAGATACTATCAGTGGAGTTGCAAACCAACGATGATAAACTGGGACTGGAGGACGCATTGCGTACGCAGTATGCTTCGCTTTTTGTACTCAACCGGGAGGACGGTTTGACGACAGCAGATTTGGTTAGTGGGGGAAGAAACAGCTTCACTCAACCTCGAGATGACGGGGCGGTTGAAAATAGTGATTCTTCCAGCGAGCAGGAGCAGGAATTCAATTCCGAAAGGTATACAACCAAAGTCGTCTTCTGCCACGCTTCAATTGGAGACTATCTTCGCAACCCAGGCTATGGAAAGGTAGCCGCAGGAGGTGACTCAACACCTGTTGGCGTCGACATCATACAAATTAGCGTGAGGGCTTTGAATATTTGTCTATCACAAATAGCTAATGGGGATGGTCCCTTCCCGCCGTCCTTCGTGCGTGACTACGCCCTTGAGGAGTGGGTCAGCCATCTAAACCATGTTTGCAAATATTTGGACAAAATCGATCAACAGCAGAAGGAAGAAACAATTGTCTTACTTTGTCGGATCCTGATGTGTCCGAATCTGGAAGAAATGTTTCACACTGGCGCTGCTCCATACCCTGTGATCCTTTTCATCGATCGTCAGACCATCGACTTGATTGTCTCTCTTCTCGCTGATGAAGAGTGTGTCAATACCATCGACGACATTGAAATGCAGAAATGGATACGTGTCTGCATTGAAGAACCTGCTCAGATATTCGTGCCGTTAGGTCGTGAAGTGGCTATCAGGTGGCTCATCGAATCCTGGAATCCACGGTGGTTCTGCATGTCCGCGGTCTGGGCTATCGTTATTCTTCTCAATGGAGAGAACCCACATGATTTGCTAGAACTCCCGGATACATCTGTCGACACTGTCCTGGAAGTTGCTAAGTGGGCACAATTTGAGGAAGACGCGCGCTGGAATCACCACGTCGGGGCTTGTCTCAACGATTTAGGTCATGACGACGCGGCAATCCAGTACCTAAACACTGCATTGGCACTGGAGCCAATATGGGGTGCCAAAAGGGATCTTGCTGAGGTCTATAAAAAGCAGGGTCGATTGGATGATTCCCTCCAGTTATTGAGAGAGTGTGAAGCACAATACACACAGCTATTGGCGGGCCACGAAGACAAAGATAAGGCTCGAGACCTATCCAAGCTACGCAATAACCTGGGCTTACTTCATATTCAGTTAGGAGATTATTCAAAGGCCACCCACTGGTTCATGGCAAGCATCGAGCTTTGGGATTATGTTAACATTTCAGACGCTGTGTCACACGTTCTTCGTGTTCTGGTTGCAACCCGATACTCGCAATACGAAAGGATCATGCAGGTACTCAAGAAAGTCGACAGAAAAGTCTGGTCTCGCGACAGAGATACTTTTTTATTTCATATTTTCGAACGGCACTTCGAGGATTATGTGTCATGTGACAACCAATTTCCCTTGATAGTTGCTGTCTCCGCCAAACGCTGTAACAACCTGCATTGGCTGGAGTCCAAGTACCAAGGTTCGATCGCAGAAGGAAATATGCAACTAGCGAGCGTCAACGACATATGCTTCATGGAGTCGCTAGCTCACCTGTATGACAAATTCTTGGGTGAGGAGGAGAAAGCCATTCAAATTTGGAAGGGTATCATAGCCCAACATAGGGTACCTGACTCGCTCCAGTACGAAGCCTTTTGCGGAGCAAGGAATCGTGCTGTCGCTGCTTACGCCTACCGGCTCCTGACCAACTCTCTAAGAGAAACCGGGAATTCACAAGCTCTTATTGTGCAGAAACTCGAGAAAGTTTGTGACAACGAAATTCAGTTTTTGTCAACTAATAGCGCTGTCTTTGATGGCCAGCCGGGAATTTATATGGGGGTATGGCATAAACTCTATGGGCGCGAGAAGGAGGCCAGGGAGTATTTTAGATCGTATGTGCTACGGGCTGTATCTTTTGGCGATGAAGGCATTCTCATATATGATGTGATGGAAGTACAGCGCATCCTTGGGCACCTTCTTACTATGATTGGCGATGACGAGGATGCTATTACGGTTCTCCAACTCACCCATAGTCCTTTTACCACCCGCGATGGCACTTCCGCTTCGGCAGAGGAACGCATGGCATCACCATGGCCGCTGGTCGTCAATTACGTTTGGTACTGCCATATCTGCGCTCGATCATGGGGAAACTTTGTCAATTGCAACGTCTGCCGCCACTGCAATGCAGATATTTGCGAAGAATGTCTCGACGATCTCAAAACGGGGGGTGGGGAAAGCCATGCCTGTGACCGCAGCCATGAATGGCTGAATATCCCACCACCCCCGGGTGTCCCTGGTACATATCAGCTTAGTCGGGATGGCCAGGCGCTTTCGGTTGAGGAATACATGGCCGCTATCGGGAGATCATGGATGTAATTTGATTTTAAGTTTGATATATTTCGTTACATTCGTGATCGTCTGGGTTGGCCATCACTTTTCAATTCGCAACCTTTTTAGCGTTCACTCATGAGACAAAGGCCCATAGACACTGCCCACCGACACATTTTCTCTCTGTCTCTCTCTCTCTTTCTCTCTCTTTTTTCGTCTGTCGCCAGCTTATATGAATGCATGCTTTCCTTCCCTTTAACTTTCTCTAGAATCATTCTTCTTCACCTGGGATGGTCAGCGCGGTCTCGTCCTTCCCGCCCCCGTCTATACTACCTCCCCTTCTCATCCCCCGCCACCAACCACCGATGGTCCCAAGTTCCTTTTTACTGTCATTCTCCCAAACACCTAACACATCATATACGACCACAGGGTGTGGAAAACAGGGCTTCCCGTCCGCTCAGCCGTACTTAAGCCACACGCCGGTGAGTTAGTAGTTGGGTGGGTGACCACCAGCGAATCCTCACTGTTGTATATTTTTGTTTTTGTGTATCATGGTGGGCTGGTAGTTGTGCTCTGCACGGCCAATACTCAATGCGCCTTACACTCAGCTTTGTAGGGAGCGTCACGCCTTTGTGCACAAAAGCCCATTTTAATACATTTTGTATCAATAGTTTCTCTTTTTCTGCCTTACACGAAGAGATCGGACGCGGGTCATCAGGCCAATACCTCCGTCGATTCTAGATAGAAGATCAATACCACCAGGACTGCCAGTCTGCCACATGGTCCCCAAATCCATGCTTCTCCAGTAACTTTTGAACCTCCGACCTCCACCAATACGACTTATTGACGCCCGGATGGGGAAGGTCCAATCCACTGCTTATGCGAAACTTAGTTTGTATCCATCCCCTTGGGAAATACCCAGCAATCTCCCAATCAATAATGCCAATGGTGCCAGCTTTAGGCATATCTTCCACAACGATATTTCTAGGACCGAGATCGGTATGGTAAAAAACGAATCTCGAGCAATCCATACCTATTAGTTGACAAACTTCCGTAAGTTTCTTAGGGCGAAAGTCTTTCGTAACAGCTCTGAGCTTAACGAGATACTCTTCAGGTATACCTTTTCCATCCACGCCACCGAGCACGTCGCCTTTCTAGCCTTTAAGGGTTTCGCAGACTTTTACCACTGCTTCCACATAGTAATGTTTCCAAGTTTCATCTAGAGTGGGCCAAGCATATGCAAGCGTCCGTCTAGGCACTCTACTGAGGAAGAGGTAAGACCGGTTGTTATCCTCAACCTAGTGTAAGATGGTAGGGGTCCTAAAGTAAGGCTTTTGCTCCTAGACAAAAGCCAATATAGCAGCCTCAGACGTTGCCCCTTCAACACGCAACTTGACCTTGCAAAAGGCACTAGTGCCTATGGACCAGACTATAGGGCTATTTCCGGCTTGATATACGAGCAAAATCTTTGGAGAATTTATAAGTAGTGGCACGGCTGGAGGCGGAGGGGCGGGCGCGTTAGTAAGGGTGTAGGAAAGATTGTCGGTCGAGTCATACCAAGAAGAGGTATCGGAGCGACCACTCGAAGAATGAAGAATCAGGCTACCAATAAGCCATGTGTTCCTATCTACTTGCTTGATAGACTCCTTAATGTGGTCTTTCATAGTCTGAGGAGGGGCAACCGGAGGTGCCTTTTAGAAGGTTTCCTATTAAAGGCCTTGAAAAATGGCGGATCACGGCAAGTTGAAGGATAGAATGGTGGATGACGCCGCAATTAGCTGAACCTGGGGAGATAGAAATATGTTTTCCTCTGACGGGATGTAAATATCATTAGTAACTTCACGTGCTGATCCTTACCGTATACCTAAAACCTCTATATATAGTTATACATTAAGATTATAGGTCCTTGCTGGAAACTCATGGGACCTACCTCTATCGCGATCCGGCCGTTTGTACTACTGGTTGTATCACTTTGGCTATATGTGCCATTTGATACTTTAAACAAGTACATACGACCATAGGGTGTGGAAAATAGGGCTTCCCGTCCGCTCAGCCGTACTCAAGCCACACGCCGGTGAGTTAGTAGTTGGGTGGGTGACCACCAGCGAATCCTCACTGTTGTATGTTTTTTGTTTTTACTCTTTTTAGACACAGATAGATGGATAGATAGACAGACATATGGATAAAGGCTCTAGAATTACTAGGCTATTTTGAAGTATGCAGGTATCTTCAAATGGAAGTTGTATGCAAGATTGGCTTGACCATATCCACTTTTGTACCTCTTCATATACCACCTAAGTCTACTTGGTGGCGCTGTGGCTCCATTACTGCTCATATGCATGATCCCTCTAGGTGAACCCGTAGATCACGATAGTCTGTTGGTCCATCCAGCAGCCAAGGACTTAGTTCTGTTGGGTTCCAGATACTTGTCAGACCATCGTTTGACGCTACAGAAATTCTGCCATTGCGTCAAAGAAGACCAGATGCCCTATAGCGACCTACGTGGGGGAATTTTGATGGGCGAACAGTAATTTGAATGAATGGTTAGAATGAGAAGAATCTAGAAAATGACCGTGAAAGAACGTGATCAATCAGGGTAGAGTTTGCTCTTTCGCCTCCTTCAAAATACGTGCTCACATTTTATGCGGGGCGAATGAATTTTGCCTCTCACCGCCACGAAGGCCCTATATCTCCTCAGATGCCCCGCATCTTTTAATTCTCTTCATCAACACCTCGTGACTCTCACTTTCTTTCAAAATGTCTAAGATCTACGTCGGGTATGTCAAAAACCATCTAATATTCATGCTGAAGTGACACTTTATACTGACAATCTCAGAAACCTTTCATGGCACACCAGCGACGAGTCGCTGCGCGCGGCCTTCGGTGAGTTCGGCAACATTGTCGACTCTGTACGTGAAAAATTCCAAAATTCCCAATTTTCGCTTCGAGCAAAGACACTAATCTTTTCATCTCTTAGATCGTCATGGTTGACCGTGAGACTGGTCGCTCCCGTGGATTCGGTTTCGTCACCTTCTCTTCCGCTGAGGAGGCCGAGGCCGCCATCAACGCTCTCAACGAGCAGGAGTATGTTTTCAACCCCCCTCCTATCCCCTACCGAATACCACAGAACAAATTTGCTAACCCTAATCTAGCCTCGATGGTCGTCGCATCCGTGTCAACCTCGCCAATGCCCGCCCCAGCGGTGGCTTCAACGGCGGTGGTGGCGGTGCCGGTGGTGGCCGCTGGTAAATGTGATCAGTGACCCTGAAAAGTGCGCGATGGTTATGCAGAACGAGAAAAACGTGATATATTGACGCTTAGCGTTGGTGACGGTGCTTTGTGCGCCCCTGAGAAATCAGTCACAAGGCAGTTACTAGAGTTACTTATGAAGTAGATAGTATTTTCCCTCGGTGTTTCATATACCTCAAAGGACATTTGGAATTTCATTTTCGGAGCCGATCGATTCGTGCACTGATTTACACACCATTTTGGTTTTTTTTTTTTTTTTTTTTTTTTTTTTTTGGCTGTAAAACTTTGTAAAAATTTGTTGTGCCCAACTTCATGCAAGGCTACCATGAGGCTGGATTTGTAGTGATCTATTGGTTGCAATGTAGCAGCTTGTACATGATATCACAGGTGGTGTCACCCCTCAGTGTAGCAATTGTAAACGGAACAGGGCAGACCACACAATGTTGTGTGTCCTCATTGCAAATTGCAAAATACCATTTTTTACTCCGCTCTGAAAATTTCTCTGAAAATTTCGTCGGGGCATGATATGTTGATATCATCGACTCCCTTTGAAAGGTTGTCCACCCAACCAAAGGTTGCTGTTTGATATATGAGCTCTTCTTGATAGCTAGTCTGTAGCCAGTGCATTCCAATGTAAAATCACACACAAATGAAGCCACGTTATGGCAAAAAAAAACCCCCCCCCTGTTTTTTTGAAATGCCACCATGGTGGTTCAAACCTCCCTTGCGAGAACCCTTTCTCCTAAGCGTCTTCCACAAGTTTCAGCCTCATATAAACATAGAATCAAGCCCAGTTACACTGACTAAAAATAGTATCTTTGAACATTGTCGACGTCATTGGCCAATTGCTCCCAAAAATGATGCCCCGCGGTTCAGCCACCTGGACCCACCGCCACATCTTGCCTGTTCACTTTATCAACATCAACACCTCCAGGCCTACGGAGTACTCAGCACACACAACACAATATAACACCAATATACCAACCCACAAACATGGCACCCCACGAAGGCCTTGTCCACCCCAAAGAATATGACATCAAAGACAGCAACGTGGAGCTAATCGGCAGCGACCTCGACCACCGCGTGAAGTACAACTCAGCCCTCACCGAACCCGCCTGGCAAAACATCAGGCAAGCACCCGGCCTCACAATCTGGCGCATCGAAAACTTCCAAGTAATCCCCTGGCCGAAAGAAAAAACCGGCGAGTTCTACGACGGAGACAGCTTCATCGTGCTACACACCTACAAACTCGGCGGCGACAAGCTGGGCCATGATATCTTCTTCTGGCTCGGCAGCAAAACAACCCAGGATGAAGCAGGCGTTGCGGCATACAAGACCGTCGAGCTGGATGAGTTCCTGCAAGGCGCTGCGACACAACACCGCGAGGTGCAGCAGCACCCTTCGGACGAGTTCCTCGCTTTGTTCCGGAACTACGCGATCCGAGCTGGTGGTGTGCGCTCTGGGTTCACGCATGTTGAGCCCGAGGAGCGTGTGGAGGTCACTACGCTACTGCGTGTCTTCAAACATCCTGGTATTGCCCGCATTGACTCGCTAATTGTGCATGAGGTCGAGCCAACGTGGAAGAGTCTCGATGAGAGTGATGTCTTCGTTTTGGATAAGGGGAATAAGATCTGGGTTTGGCAGGGGAAGAAGTGTAGCCCGATGGAGAAGGCGAAGGCGGCGCAGGTGGTTAATGATATGACGCAGGCGAAGCATGTTGATGTTGAGGTTCTGTCACAACTTGAGTCTAGGTCGAGGATCTTCGTTGACTTGCTCGGTGGGAAGGATGTCGCTCCGTCTACACTGGAGGCCGCTAGACCTGGGCGGTTTGCGAAGAGGGGTGCTGATGAGAGTACCCGCTCGCGTAAGCTTTTCAGACTCAGCGATGCGTCTGGAAACTTGTCTTTTGATCTTGTGAAGGATGGCGGACGGGTTGATCGGTCTGACTTGGATGGGAATGATGTTTTCCTTTATGATTCGGGTAACAGACTCTGGGTTTGGCAGGGGGCTGGAGCTAGTGCCAGTGAGAAGGCCATGTGGCTCAAGGTTGCCCAGTTCTATGTCCGGAAGATTCAGGAGAGCCAGGAATGTTCTGAGGCATATCTCACGCCCATTTCGAAGGTTGCGCAAGGCCACGAGAGCCCTGCATTCTTGAAGGCTTTGGAGGTTTAACTTCTGACTTGTACATATATCATTACTGCGACATATAAATGAAATAATTGATCATCTTACAATTCATATGTGTCCTAGAGTGTAAAATCTATATTTATTATCTCAAATCAGGCTATAATCATGCTGCCCCTTGTCCAAAGCATCAGCCTGTTTCCGCAGCACATCAGCCCGGAATCTCCTAAAAGCAGCTTCAATCCTCTTCTTGCTCTCCGGATCCGAGTTGATACTACTCGTTCCTTTCGCCACACCACCCGCAAAGCCTACACAACACAAGTCCGTTAGCACGATTTACCTAACACCAACCCGTTATAATATTAAAGATAATCTTACCAAGCTCTCCACCCAGAAACAATCCACCAGCCGTAGCAAAGAAATACGTCGCCACATCGCCCAAAGTAGTAGGCTTCAACAGTGGCGTGAGATCCGGAATAGATTCTAAATAACAGATCAACCACTCCATCCTTTTCTTTTCGCTTCAACCTGAATCATCGAAGAATCAAACATACCAGTCCTCCCATCCTCAAAAATAACCTTCGTAGGCTTCTCCTGTGCACGAATAGCAGAGAAGAACGCCTTGCGCGTGCTGCGCAATCGAATGGCGGCTAGAAGACCGAGACTAACACCGACTGCAGAGCCAACTGTTGTCCACAGGGAAATCGAAGATGCAGCTGCGTTGAGCTTGTCGCGGTCAGCGGATTGGAGGTCGTGTTGAAGGTGCTGGTCAGCGAGCTTGGCTAGCTCGTCGGAGCGGCGTTGGCGGAGGATGGCGAAGGATTCGGACATTTTGTAGTAAGGGGAATCAAAGAAGGGACTTGTGTTCTAGATAACGGAAGTCCTCAAGAGATATTTAGCTGTAGCAGCTTGAAATAAATCAAGTCTTGGTGTTTCTAACCTTGGAAGCTTGGAGCTCAGGTGACGTCATATTGTCCCAGTTCGGAAACCAGCTCAGAAGTTCAGATCGTTGAATTCCCTTCTCTATCCCAATGCCCATCAGCCGTCACGATCGTCAGGATCCACTTACACTTATACGAGAACAGCTACAAGCCTAACTAACCAAGACTCATTCCCCAGCTGGCGTCAGATTCAACCTAAGCCCATGTCTCCACATGGCCCAAATAATCACCAATCCCCCACACATCCCGCCAAGAACTCCTGATCGCAGCTACACACATCAAAGACACAGCAACACGCCAGAAACACGCCAGAAACAACTCTACACGTTGATCTCCGGCCTCGCCGCAGTGTGCGATATGCCAGCTATAACTCTTCCTCTCTGATCTACGCACGGGTGACCCTGACAACGCGTCCTAACGCGGAGACATAGGTGGAGGAGAGGTGTCGTGTGGGCCTTAGGTTCTTTTTTACGAGGTGGGTTGAGGGTGAGGGGGATATCCTTTCTGCGGGGTTGGGTTGGTTGGCGTGGAGATATGGCATGGCTTTAGTTGTATACCTTGGTACCTCCCTGGGTATGTAGCGGTTATGCTTGATTGTTGGGGTTGGGGATGGATAGTTTAATAAATTTTGAATTGTTTTTGGCTATTTTTGATGTTTTTTTCCACGGTTCCCCTAATATCATACATAGGAGAAACTAATGCACACTATATAAGGTTAGTATTTCCCAAGACGTACAGGGGAGCGAGCAAAGGGAAAACGTACTCATAATCATCTGGAATGCAACAGCCCAGAGATGCCACTGGCGGGATAAAGACGAGCCGTTGCTACTCTTAGTCTTAATCGTTGGCTGAGGCGGCGCCGTGTATGCAGGCAGACTCGGATCAGCGGTGCTATCATCGAGTTCCTTTTCACGGACCTTGCTAAAAGCAGTATTATTCTTCGCGGTGGACGTTGGCGCCTTGAGAAAGCCTTCTTTCTCAGCTTGTTGAATGGCTGCCCACCACACTGAGGCCATTTCCTCGTATCCAACGGCTGTTGGATGGATGTTATCGACGAGTTGCTTCCACCGGATGAATGTGCTCATATCCGCTAAGACGAGGCTTTCGTTTCGCGCTCGGCGTTTCGCTGCAATTTCTAAGTATTGCGTGCTGATGTCTGTGCCCAATTGGGGCTCCTTTCCGTTGTATGTGAGGGTTGACAGAATGATGGTTGTGTTGGGGATGTTGTCAAAGAGATATGTTAGGAGAGAGTCCATCCGCTTGCCTGCGGTCTTTACTTTGTAATCTTGTAATGCATCATTTGTGCCAGCACTGTGGGGGATATGTTAGCATGTGAAGACATGTTGGTTTGCAGTAGTAATTGAAGACCCACTTGAGAAGGATTAGATTAGGTTGTTGTGGGATGACCTGCTTGACATGAGAAGCAATTTGATCAATTCTCCAGCCGATGTGGCCATCATGTTCCTAGGAAGAATCAGAATATATTGTTTTAAAAGGAAGAAACGAAGGGCCAAAACCGGATAACTCACGTTATCATGCATAGTGCCACTCTTCATAGTGCCAATCATATCAACCTCCCAACCAACATGGCGTAATTGCTGTCGAAGCCATTTCCGATATCCATTTCCATCTTTCGATTTGTACCCCATGGTAATCGAAGCACCAAGCGGCAGAATTCGAAGCGGAAACGGTTTTGTGTCACGGGTGTGAAGCGCAGAGACATCGGAGTCTGATTCTGAAGACACCGGATTATCATGATAAATGGCAGGTGATGCCGATACCACTGATACCACTGTCAGCCATATTAGACAAGCCTGGACAACCCAGAGAATGGGTGTCGACTGCCTCATGGTGACTGGTGACTGGAGTGGTGACTGTGTAGTTGTAGAGGAAGCTGCGCAAAAACGGCAAACCGGGAAACCCCATTTTCTTTATATTTACCCTCCAAACAATTTTTGACGTCAGATCCGAGTGATCAAATGTGCTTTCTAAGCCTCTTGATTTGTTGATTTGGCGTAAGCTAATTTAGGTCCACTGGTGGCTGGGTATCTGTGGACAACTCAGGGGGCGATCCCACTATCTAAGCCTTAGTCAGATAATCTAAACCTACCTAGGTATTCAGTTTACTCCTGGCAATCTTCGAGACCAGTCAATGTGACTTCATTGTTTGTTACAGTCACTAGTGCTGACTTTGCGTTATGTTGTATATTAAATGTCTGAACTAGAAAGTCAGAATACGGAGTAGATGCAAGAAGATTGATGTTTTATTGGAGGCTGGTGGCACAACAGAACTATTCCCGTTTGGGTCTAGTGTCAAAAAGGCATCAACGTTCCAATCTGAGACTTTTCGGCGTCTTCCAGGGTTTTCTCCCACGTTGTTGATTGGCACAATATCCACATTTGCCGTGTTCTCTAAATTACCTTACATTCCAACGTGGTTTAACCTTATCACCGGCTATGCTTCTATTGCATGTCTAGAAGCCAAGACTTTACGCCCCTGGGGGCTCGTATAATCCTTCTCCTCGTGAATCAACACAAAGGACTCCTTACTCTGTACTCAAGTTGGTTATCCGCTTAAGCGCCTACGATGATCGTCTCTAAGATATTTAGCATCGATCCACGGAAGACATTGATTCAAGCGAAGTCCGGATATAGCGCATGCTATGGTGACTCGCCGTTCTATCGGGTATTATTTCTGCGCAAATTTTTAGCGTGAGGCTATTCAACACCTGACTCATGCCATAGAGGATAAGATGCGCCCCATGGCTTTGGCGAGGTGAAAGGCTCGTCCTAAGACCCTTTGCCCCCCAAAGAGGCATGGAGACTCATACAAAGGAGCAGGGACCAATTTGTCGGTTGAAGGCAAAGGGATCATGCGGAGCACAGCCTCTGAAATACTGTTCACAGAACTGATTTCTTTGGACTCTTTGGAAGCGGACATTTGGATAAGATGCACCGTTGAATGAATACGGGCTGACCAGCTTGGTTAATTGGACACCTAAGATGCCGTGCCCCTGTTGCTAGGTCAAGGTTACATCTGCTGGATTCATACTCCGTACATTGAAGTAAGCGAGGTACTCGAGCCTGCAGTCATCCCGGGTTAATGGACACAGCCATGATGGGCTATATTTAGATCGATACAGTATATTAGGCCCTAACAAGGAAGATCGTCACACGAAAATAGCTTGTCGTTATCCTGCGTGGGAATCATCTTCCTATTGGCACCGCCACGATGCATTGTACCACTGATTAAAGAAGTAAAGGATTTTAAACCACAACACGGGCCGTAGGTGGATCTTTTCCCGTAAACTTTCCCACAATCTTTCCCACAATTTTGTGCATGTGCTGGCCGCGCCATGCCCCCAATACGGGCAATCGCGGGCATTGTCCTTCGGACCCTGTGTGTTAGTGCAACTTGGTCCGTGCAATGTACCCTTATAAAAAAGAAGGAAAAGAGAGAATAAGTGGCTCAGGAAGTGGCCAAGAAATTGGCGCATGCTAAAACCACTAGTGTTGCCAAGGCAGTACATTTGGACGACTAGAGACAGAACGATGTGTTGGAAAGGAAGCTATGTCCCGCAAAGGCTGGCCCTGCAGTGCAGGACGGCTTTAGTAAGAAGGAAAGGCTATGCTAAGGCAGAATTTATTTATCACGAAGCGAGTGAGGCGGAATAAATATCGCACCTTCACTTTGGCGGATTGTGATAAAAACACAAGCGATGCGCCGGGGTGTTATCACCAACAATGTGATGTGTGTCACAGTGGTTAGCCCTTGCAGCATGAAGGAATCTTGGGCTTCACTTGAACAATCTTGTTCCGTCTGTGAAGTTCCATATGTTGTATGGGCACTTTATCAAAAGGACGTTGAGAGATGGCCCTTTTCGAACGGTGGGCTCCGGCGTAGGTGTGCGGGACGGACCGTGATAACCTCAAGGACGCCTCGCACAAGGTTTACCACACATATACTTCGATCAAGTGCCGTACGGTATGGCCATATCGTATACATTGGAATTAACTTCTCTCCGCACAGATGGCTCCCATGTGGCTCATATCCGAGAGCATCTTCACCACTCAAAGTCTCAGTTGGCATATAGGAAATGCTACAGCCACCCCTCCTGCCACACGAAACACACACCCCACCCTAACATGTGGTACCGCCTTCCTAATTAAATTATGTCTATTGCTTCTGGCCCTCAGGTCGGGACCTGCACCTAGGCAGTATTTCTGGCTTACATAGTCAGAACTTAGAAGCCTGTACATATATATTGTTCACAAAATCTTTCATTTATTCCTTATTCCTATATCACTTAATGTCCTGCCTTGTTATTGCATTTCTCTTCCTATTCTCCAATTTGTGTTGCCCCGTCCTTCGCCATGTCCTTGTTCTCGCGTTCGCCCCTCGACCTCGACCGACCGAGATCAGTCAAGAATTCAAGAACTCAATGAATTGACTTAGTCATATGATAATATTCCTAGCCTTATTTTAATTCGGCACAGAATGTCGTATTTGAAAATCTACTCCATAACTCATCACGGGGTCAAGCATTCTTTCGGAAACTCCACCCAAGGAACCGAAACTGATATGTTGATGTCATCGCCCAAACCAAAGCCATGAATCTAACCTCAGACAATCTCGTTCAGACTTAACATCCTGACATGAAAGATATATAACCCACGATGATTACCTGGCGTTCCATCACGCGCACCTTGCAACGGGTTCGTATAACCTAGCAGTGATCTTGAATAATATATCAACTATCGTGCAGCATCATGCGCCGATCAGAGCACAAGTACGCCAGTTAAATCTGCTTGAACATCACTCACACAAACTACTGCAAGAAGTGAGACATCCATTCAAGCACGGCAACCTTAATGCTAATCCGACCCAGTTCAAACTACCAGTTCCACCGGGATTCCTAGTCACAACCCCCGAGGAAGCCAAGCAGGTTGTCTCTGTGATAAGTAAGTCTCCACCATCCTCTCGAACTCCTAGTTCCATCGAGACTAATATCACACCAGATGCACCATCAATGATAAAAGCCCAAGTCCTCGCAGGCGGGCGCGGCAAAGGGAAATTCAACAGCGACGGCAAAAGCGGCGTCAGACTAGCCGACTCGTGAGTTCCTCCCCGAATATCCAATCCCAAACACAAGGAACCCCAAAATCTAACAAACCCAGACCAAGCGACGCTTTCAAAAATGCCTCCAACATGCTCGGGTACTGTCTAACAACAGCGCAAACCCCAACGGATGGACTCCACGTCGACAAGCTCTACATCTACCAAGCCGTATCCATCGCACAGGAATTCTACTTCGGAATGACATTCGACCGACAGCACAACTCACCAGTACTACTCGTCTCCTCGTCGGGCGGGATTAATATCGAGTCGAACGTAGACAAAATGCACAAACTCTACTTCAGACTTTCGACCGGCATAACCGACGAGATCCACGCGTATATCCAAGCCGAGCTTGGATTCTCGGATACCGAGATGAAGGATATACACCGGATCCTGGTGCAGATGGTGAAATTATTCAAGGAGAAGGATGCGACGCTGCTTGAGTTGAATCCGCTGGTGCGCACGGAGGAAGGCGCGTTTATTTGTCTGGATGCTAAGTTTGAGTTTGATGACTCGGCGCGGTATCGACAGAAGGGGGTTTTTGCGTTGGAGGAACGATCGCCGGAAGAGGAGGAGGAGCATCACCTGGCGGAATTGGGGCTTTCTTATGTGCGGCTTGATGGGAATATTGGAAATATTGTTAATGGGGCTGGGTTGGCGATGGCGACTAATGATCTTATCAGTTTGTATGGAGGGGAATGTGCTAACTTTTTGGATGTTGGGGGTGCGGCGACGAAGGAGGCTTTACGGAAGGCTTTTGGGGTTCTACAGAAGGATGAGAGGGTTAAGGGGATTTTGGTTAATATTTATGGTGGTGAGTATACACGTAAACAAAGGGAAATGGAAAAGCTGATCGGTGATAGGAATTGTGCGATGTGATATGATTGCCGAGGCGATTGTTGCCGCTGCTGCTGAGATGGGTGGTTTCAAATGTCCCGTTGTGGTTCGGTTGCAGGGAACGAATTCCGAAAAGGGATTGAAGCTGGTCAGTAAACCTGTGGGTTTGTGATACTGTCAGCTAATTGCTATTGTAGATCGAACAATCTGGGCTGAAAAACTTGGTTGTAGAAGGCGAGTTTGAGAAAGCTGCACAGATGATCGTGAAGCTAACATCGGGGGGCTGAATTTTAACAAATTGATTGAATCGTAATATAGTTGATGCTATTACTATTTAGCACAAAAGCATGTCATAGCCTGAGGCGAACGCGCCTAACAGGACTCAATGCATATAACATACGAAATCACCTCCGAAATACAAACTCGCTATAACAAAAACCATACCCGTAAACGCAGAGATACCCAGTATTCCAATTCAAGACAGCATGGCTCATTTAAAACTCAGGCTCGGTCTTAATCGGCGAATTAGCCATTTCTTCCTCCACCGTAGGCTTCCTAGCCCAGACTCGGCGACTGAAGGCGATTAGCAAATATAACCACTCAGAATACTTATAACAACTCACGCATATTCATAAGCATGTGTACGGGGATTTCTCAGCTCAGCCCGAACCTTGGATAAATAAACCTGGACCTCCTCCGGAGCCCAAGGAGTAGGCGCACCAAACTTAGTGAGCAACCACAAAGCCCATCCCTCCAACGCAGTAACCCAGTGGGCGTATTGAAGCTGGCCAACCTCCTTGAGAACCTTATCTCTCGGCCACGGCCCCAAAGGAATCTTGTATAGCTTCTCCTGCACGTCAACAAACCCGGCCTTCTCCATTGCGCCTTGCATTGTCTCCTGCGTTAGGAGGGAACGGCCCGCTCGCTCGGAGCAGCCGATGAAATTATCTCCCCATGTAGCTAGAGTCCCACCTTCCTTCAAGGTGCCATCGTCGCTATATACCCGCACATCGAGTTCCATCTGTTCGATCCAGGCGCCTGGGGCAAGAGCGCTGGATGGTGTACTGGTTAGATACAATTGTACTGGTAGGTAGGGGGAAAGTGTAGACGAGGGACTCACTCGTAGCACTGTTTGTATAATTGATCCCATCCCTCTGATGTAAATGCTCCCAGCATCACACGCATGTGGATGAAGTCAAATGGCTCTCTCCAGGTCCATTCACGGAGGACATCATCTACTTCTAGTACGCAGTTGGGTGGCATCCATGTTACGGGAGGGGGGAAGATGTCGACGCCACGGACAGTTGCTGACATTCGTTAGACCAACACAATAGGAGAAAGGGAAGAAATTAGAATAGGTACCAGATGGATACAAATCTGCCATATCACTGGGTAAATGTTAGCAATATTCGATTAGAGAGAATGGGTGGGAACTTACATAGCCCATGTCCCTTTACCAGTCCCAATGTCCAGAATATTCTGAAATTTTACTCTTAGCAAGGGGTAAATATCCAAAGTCTGCATCGTTCTCTCACCTTAGGAGACTTGCCGATAGGTGCGTGGTGAAGAGGATTTTCTCGGTCATGGTCTAACACGAGAAACACCATATGACTGACGAACGCGCATAAGCTGATGCTTCCAGCAGACGGAAAGACGAGGGGGGGTGAAAATGAGTATTTACCAAATCTCAAAAGCCTCGAATTGCTGTTCATCAGAAGGACTCCTGTATAACATGACATGATTAGCCTCCGGTGTCCCACATTGAAGCGTTGCGACCGACCAATAGTCATCTTCCTTCAGAGCTTGGTATCTGGTCGTACTATTAGCAAGGGCGCATCGGTTCACTGTTTCTGCTAGTTCACTCACCGTCTACCATTCTCCAATCGGCCCTTCGCAATTGCCGACGCGATAGATGTGGTTTCCCTGAGACTGTTAAAAGGGAAAATGTGGACAGCATTTCGGCAACTTACGACTGAAAGTCCTCTACTTCCCAGCCTTGGGTTGAGGTGTAGTAATTGGAATCCTGACAGTGTTAGATACTATTATATTAGAACCTCTGTTCTTGATAACTCACCACAGCAATCTTTTCTGCCATAGCTCTGTGATCTTGGAGTTTGGTCTTGGAAAATGAGAAAAAGCAAAAACAAAACCGAAAAAACGTGGCAAGTGGAAATGACAAGGGGCGGGGTTTGTCAGATTCAGCCCGCCAAGCTAATAAGTTTCAACGGTGTACTTATGTTAGGGTCAAAGGATATAACTATTGTATGCACAATAATGATATTATGTAGATTATAGCAGATCCCCCTTTCTTTTGTTTAGAAAGTTGATATGGACCTGCCATGTCAAGACTCGGAACGGGCCCGCTGTCAATATCACATTTCCTCATCCAGTCTTACATCGCTGGTTTTCATAATTCCACCGAAAGGCAACTAGAATCCCATGCAGATGAATTATCGCACCGAGTACAACTGAGAGGTGGAACACCTGGTGAGACGATCCCCAAATGTCAAAGCTTCCGGGTCTTCGCGACTCCGGGAGATGTGTCTGCCACCAATCAGCTTCATCCCGCATCAGCCCATTGTGGAAAGGTAACGCACCGCGTAAAACAAGACCCGATCACGATGACAAGACCTTCCAGATAGTAATATCGTAATCCGGCTTGTTGATCTAGCTGTTCATAAAGGAAGATATTAGCAGCGTGGATGATAGGACCAAATGCCGAAAGTCCCGTCGCCACGAATGTTGATAACCGCAATAATCTCCACTTTTGACTTTGTAATTTGGGATGCACCACGACAAATCCAGTCAAGAAGCCCAGGCTGCCAATCTGGACGTTGTAAAATTAGTTCGATAGCCGATGGAAAGGGTAGAGAATTGTGAACGGACCATAGACCAATAAAGCTTTTGCAGATTTGGTTCACAGTAGAACCCAATATATATCCCCGAGATAAATGAACCAAGAATCTGGAATACAGTAGCAACATAGTCCAATCGTCCCCATAAATCAGTGTAACGGGCAGAATGACAAAGGAAAGTATGGTATACGGATGAGATACCAAAACAAATGACCGAGGTCGTCAAGTAAATTTGAAAAACAAGCTGATCGGCCCACGTAGCGACCGGGAAAGATGCAGAGAAATAAACATAGAGAAGCCCATTGCCCAGCAAAGCTATGGTGGCGGGGATGAGATGGGAGTAAACATTCACAGTTTCGTTGTGGAGGTACAGCAAACTGTCAAGACACCGAGAAATTGACGGTGTGACTGGCCTATAGCTGGTTCGAATGTACGTATTATGGCCATACCACGAGGGAACTTCATCGCGGTTCAGCAGCCGTGAGCCTGAGGGGCTCCCTGGTTCCTTGAGGAGTGGGCTGTCGCTGCGGTCCGTGCCGCTCGCCCGTTCCACAGGCGACAACAGTGCCACTTCGTAAATTCGTCCATTTTATTTGGACGATGTCTCTGGGAAAAGCGAACCCACGAATATGAGCGAGACCGGGACCTTTTGTGCGATGGCAGAGTATAGTGAGCCCGCCTGGGTGGCCTAGCCCCGCGACCCCCTGATCGGCCGCATAAGTCTCGCGGTTAAAAGTGCGCTGTGATTGGCTACGAGAGCAGGCGTCTCGCTATCGGGGATTTAAAGACCGTTCAAGTCCAATCAGGCTCACCACACTGGTAGAGTGGGGAGTTTAAATGTGATTGAAAACCAGTGACTGCGAACTAAAGGTACGGTGCAGGTGACTTCGCTGTCATTCACCTATTCATAGTCACAGAAGCCTGCAAAACCGCCGGTAAGTGACGAACGGAAAAGTAATTATCCACTAAAGGGTCTATATTTGTTCGTTTTGAAAGATCCAAGAGCACGGCACAACTACACACGGGGCTAGCTTTGAACTATTCCATTTCGGTCGATTTTTGCGAAAAACCAGACAAAATCGGCCAGAATGGAATAGTGCGAGGTCTGTGGAGGCGGCAGAAAACGATTACTGGTATAGAACGGAACTGCCCAACTAGTAACTTGCATTACCTATCCTACAGGACTCGGTGAGAAAGTGAGAGTGTAAGATCCCAGGGCTTGCCCGCCTTATGACGAGGGGACGAGGCGACGAGGCGAAGCCTAGTCTTTGTCCTATTCCCGGTCGAATCTGTCTTGCCGAAACGAAATGTGCAAAGTGCCTCGTTCTCATCTCGAGAAATTCTGTGGAGGTCTGGGAATTAAAGACTTTTAAATTTTTTGGTCGAGTCTGTCAAGAACCAAATAAATTCGCCCGGAATGGAATTGTAAAAAGATCAGCAAGCCTATAGTTATGCCCCGCTCTACAGACCTATAGGCCTACATAGCTCGTAAATTATTTTGGACGCATAGCTCATTACGGAGGCTTGTATACTACCCGAATGCACACAAACACACTGCAAATTCCCAGAAAGCACCAAATTTCTGTATTTAAACGCCGCCATCTTCGCCCTTCTCATAAAATAGAGGATTGATCCAAAAGCAAAACTCGAAAAGTTGCCACCGTTTAAAATATATTTCAGACCATCATCTCGCTGGATGTATGCCCCAAGTCCTCACCTTCTTCGGATTTGAACTAATAGACCCAAAGCAAGATGTGCTAGGAACGTCGGAAGACTCCTACTACCTTCGTCGATTGCGAGGGAAAGGCCGAAGGCAACTGCATCCATTTTGACCCCGATCGTGACCACATCCAGTGGTGTAAACCGGCCGATGCGCGTGGCAAAGTATGCGACGAATTGACCCCTACAAGCCAAGGCAGTTCGACTAGACGCAAACAAAAATTCCCAAACACCGATGATTGTATCAATTTCAAGCACATTGACCTTGATATTTAGAGCTAGATATCTGGAAAGGATATCGGGAGACCTACAAGATAGGGGATGTAATTTGGTCATATGACTTTGAAAATGTACCTATGAAGGCGATCACCCCTTGTTTCATTTCTACTATAGTAAATCCAGTCCAAAACTCGTTCCTTTCATTCTCAACAATAAATATGGTCTCTCTCTTCTTAGATCTCTCCGGAGATTCTATTCCCCTAGAGCAAGTCCTTGGATCTGGATCTTCAGCGGTTGTGGTGTTACGTGACGGCCTAGCCGTCAAGACGCCTCTGAGATATTGTTGGAGCTCGGATGTTGAGGTTGAGATGAACATTGAAGTTATTAAACGTGAACAAGATGTCTATCGTCGTTTCTAATCATCTAATCCCTAATATGGTGGTATTACCCAACTTGCTTATATGGCAAATGGAAACCTTCGGACCTACTTGGAAACCAACCGGCCGTCTCAACAACTCCAACTCTCTTGGTTTTGTGAAATGGCTCGTACACTCGAGCATATCCACGATCAACGTGTGCTTATGGCAGATATTGCCAGTTGAAACTTCCTTCTCGATTCAGATATAACAATCAAATTCTGCGATTTCTCCGAAGCATCTCTTCTACCCTTAGATGTCGATATGGATACTCTTAATAATAACGGATATACGACTCGAATAGACCTCGGCTTTCTTGGGGCAGTTAGCTATGAAGTTGTGACTGGCAAGAAATGCGAAATCGATCTCTTTAAAGACAACCTTCCAACCGATGGTCGAGCGACCTGGCCGCGGAGAGAGTTACTTCCTAGCACTGAAAATGTCTGGCTCTTAATCATTGAAGACTGCTGGGTGGACGGAGGGTTTCCAAATCCTCGTAGCCTGCTACGAGCACTGGATTCAATCGCCTTATATTCGCCAACCCGTGAGTCTCTAAACGAAAAACCTTCTTTCATGGAAGGTTTTTGTTTTATTCAAAAGTTGGTCGATGAGCGGCCAATGGTGACGTTGGCAGTCATCCTCGGTTCCCTAGGCACGCTTGCCCTGTATATTAACAGGAAAAAGCTGTGAGCTGGCCTGCCAGCTCTATCCAAAATTCACTTTTCGGCGATCAATGTGCTTGATGTGTGAAAGGGATTTTCCTGATCACTACGGTAGCTCCCTTTTTCTCTCGGTGTGCTTCCAGGTCCATCTGAATGTTACAATATATTGTTGATTTTCGATACCACTCTTTTAATTTTAGTCGTTGGGCCACGGGGCGACGCACCTCCACTTGTGGACTCTCTTGGGTTTGCTTTTTTCCAGATTTATTTTAAGTATCAGCACCGGTACGCCGAGAGACTTCGTCGACGATCTCCGACCCAGCTGGGCCGTCAATATCCGAACCTTTATTAAAATGCCCGTCGCACCTTTCCAGCGACCTATTTCGCGGATCGGAGACTTCTCTGTCTGGCGGCTTTGACGTATGCGTCAATTCCCCTCATCGGCTGGAATTTCGAATTTCCCACCCACACAGAGCAAATTCTATGGAGAGTGTCTAGTCTTATTCTGCTAGGCACTACTGTTGCATTCTGGATTCTTGAGAGCATGGCGATGTGGTGCCGCTACGGAGGTGGACAAGGAATTTTGATCAAACTATTTACTACCAGGACTGCCACTGCCGACTCTGCGGGTTCTACTGAGCCGAAACAAACCTATACCGCAAATGATAATACCTATCTACATGAAACCCCATTTGAGCCTAGAGAGCTACCTTTGACATGGGAGTTTTGGAGTATCTTCCCGATTGCATTCATTTATGGCACTGCTCGTACATATATACTTATTGAGACATTGGTGGGATTGAGATCGCTACCTTGGACTGCATAACGGACCGTTGAATGGGCTCAGTTCTTTCCTCATATTTGAGCGGACATTGCGGTATAAATCAAATTTAATTACAAAGCGGATATGTATTCCATCCGGGTATCGCAGAGTTAAGAAATAACCATATAGTCCAGCCGGATCTCCAGGCCAACGTCTCCTCCACCATATCCAATTTTGATCAACGATCTGTTCTACCATTCCCATGCGTTAAAACGCAACATGCAACACGATGAGAAGAGTCGAGATATATTGTCAAGGTAATCCAATGGCACTTCAGGCCTGAGAACCACATTGAGGGCAGAATCGGCTAGAAAGAGTGGTTCCGCACTGGGTACAATACTTGGCAGCGCTTGCCGTTGCATTGGCCTCATTCGGAGGAGGCGTACCAGGGGTAGACGAGTTCACCATCTCAGGGGAATGAGGGAACTGAGCAGAGTGATGTGCAGGAGAATAGATAGGTTGAGGTGCGGCGTAAGGCTGCTTGAAGGACTGTGGTTGTTGGATTTGTTGCACAGGAGGAGAGTTCACGTATGTGACGGTATGGTGGTTGTGGCGATTGCGCTTGACGCAGAAGATGATGAGTAGAATCCACGCAGTGAGCTTGAGCGCACCACCGATCACAAGCATAGCAACAGCGCCATAGAACTCGCCCATATTGGTACTGCTACAAGAGTAGCTGGAATAGTAGGAGCTGTAGTACGAGCTGCTGTAAGAGCAGTCATCGTATGAGTGGGAGGTCCATGTTCCCACGAGAGCACCGCCGATGATGAAACAGATAATGGCGCCAATGAAGAAGCCGATGGGCCACCATTTGGTGAGCCGTGATGGCCGTGGAGCTCCTGGGACTGTTTGCATGATTGAGAACGAGGATTTTTGGGTGCTAGGAACCTTTCTGATAAGCAGAAGGAAGTGATGTAAAAGAAGGACTAGGGTAGGATAGAGACTAGAATACGGTAGAGGGGGTCTCGTAGTTCTTAAGCAATTTGAGCAGGGACTCACTCAGCCTCATCGTGTTTAGTTTATGATATATACGTAAGAATTTGGTAAATAGGGCACGGAAGACCCTGACGAGCCTATTACCGTTAAGATTACATGGAGTTTGAGTCTAGGAAGTAGTAGATCCCCCTATTTTGACCTCCATCTCGTATTTAGATGAACAGGTTGACACAGGCTTTTCAACGTATAAAAACATGGTCTTGGCCAAAGCCCCTTGTGAAGATCGCCTAGAAACCCCTCCACCTGGTTTCTATCAGCCTTCACAGCTTGCATGAATTAACAACCGTTATCGATAGATCCAACATCATTAAAGGTAATACTCGTGTAGAATTGACATCTTCCACTGAGCAATGCTTTGATCGCCAAAGATCGACCAAGCCAAGTCACAAAATACGACCCCTGGCCCACCTACTATCCACTGTTTATCCTTAACACGAGCCTAGCGGGGAAATACCCTCGACCAAACTTAATATGAGTTTTGCTCGGGCTCTATGATTGGTTGGCTATATTGTTAAATTGCATAAAAAGGTCTCGCAGTAGGAATTAACCTTTTTAAGTGAAGAATTATAGAGAGATGCACTCGTATTCACAGAGACTCAGCGTCACTCAGATACCTTTTTAACGACGGCGAACAAAAGGAAAGGGAATAGAAGATTATAACATAAATAGATGTCAGCTGGTATTGTGATTTTACTCTAAAAAACGCAATATATCATTCGGAAATTTGAAGGAGCTGGTACGTTTTCTCGGATATGGATGAGGTGGATTTGACAAACCTTATTAAGATGAGATCCTGTTGAGGCTCACTTAAGTGATGGTTTGGGATTCTAGGCCTGTTTTTATGTAGTTAACTGACTGTGATTTACCTACAACATAGAAAGTTATATCTATCTGTGGGAATGTGGATTCCATAGAAAAGTACATATTACAATTTCGAGAAAATCCAACCAGTTGTAGGCAAATCGTTGCTGATGCATGCTGAATGCTTGGCGGAGTGACATCGACGCTGCCATCTCCAACATCTTTATCCGCTTCAAGTCTGAAACGGGACATAGCGGGGACGGTCTGTAGATCATGGCCAGTTGGGTATAGTAGTTGAAGTCATACCAGGTGGTGTTGAGATGTGGCACGCTTTCGTTGACGTCTGGAAGCGGGAAGGGCATGCTCCGACGCCAGTCGAGAAGTTCTTGGTGTAAGGAAGCTATTATTGCCTCGCGTTCTGGTGAAGTCAAATTGACGTTCTTGACGTTTCCGTAGACCTGTCGCGAAATATTGCCGGCAATTCTCCGCAGAGACTGAATGTGCAGCGGAACGGCCATCCGCGATGGCTGAAGGGGGTTATGGGGGCTTATGGAGTCGACGTGTATAAACTCTTCATTGGCATCCTCAAAGGGCTGTGTTGACTCAGTTAAACATCATTCCTGGGAGCACTTTGCAGCTCATTCACAAAGGTCAGACTCACCGTTACATCGATGTCATCGTCATGAAGTGCGAACGGTCGACCTAAAGTAATGGAAACAATGCTGAGTGTTGCTGTACCAACCGACAAACATGTGGGGTCTGCCTTACCTTTAAGGTCCTTTTAGAAGTCCCTCAGTAGTCCCGCAGCAGTTCTTTCAGCACCCCGTCCAGTTGTCTTTTATCCCCGTCATTGGTGTTGTACCCAGGAGGACGAAACAATTAGCCGCCATATGTAGGATTATACTGCAATTACAGTCCAAACCCTTGGACTATTTGAATTGATACGATTATATATACAGACGCAAGTGAATTCCCAACTGCAGTACTTGACGTGGAAGAAGAAATCAGAAGATGCCACAATAACAATTATTAAAATTAACGCCCCCCGCTGAACGCCACATCGTCTTGTGTCTTGCATGTAGCTATCTGGCACGTCTCTGCCTGTCTTCGAGCTTCTCTTTTTCGCTCTCCTTTTCAGCTCGCAAAGTAATCGCCAGCAAAATTGGCCTCAACTGACGCATATGGCCCTCGTTTGTAGTATCCCACGGACCATATTGGTCCATATTCATGAAAGACGGATCTTCATCATCTTTTTCTTTCTGCGGAAGCGTCCCGTCAACCAGATAGTCAAGATACTTTTGGCCATACCTAGCAACTGTCACATACACCAAATGGCGTTCTTGTGAAACATGAAAGCGTCTACCTTTTGTTAGCCTTTTGTCTGGGGATGCAGTAAGAGAAGGTATAGCATACATGTGGTTGGTTTTCTGGGCTAATTCTGAGTCGCTTTTGATCCAAGCGACCATTTGTGCACTCTCTTGAATCTGAATACGCAGAAGGTGCAAGGATCTTAAAACCGGTTTGACCATTGACCTCGATGAGGACTCTGGGCTTTCCACCAGGACTGTCTAGATATGCGTCCGTTCTCGCTTCAAATTTCGCGTTTTTGAAAACGGCAGTGAATGGCTTCCTATGCAATGTCCACTTCGAAGAGAGAGGGAAGTGGATGGTGAGAGCATTGAGGAATAATATCAGTGCAGCATTCACAATTTGTTCATCCTTTGTTGGAGGGTACAAAATGTTCGCTAGCTCTTGTGTGATGGGAGTAACCAAGCGGATTAGACTCGGGCTTGCGATTGTGCTTGGACTTGATCCACACTCTCCTGGCCTTAGTCGTCGGGCTTAGCCGCGGCATGAAGACAAGGATCACCGAGGGATAAAGCAAGCACACCCCCTGGCGCCCGCTCATCAACACTCTGGACGACATAGGAAGGGCGGACCTCTGAAGGACCCTACGCAGTCCAAACAGCTTGATGTACTTCCAACAAAGTTAATTCCAATAGAAAACAGTTCAACCTTGGTTGGAGTGGCCCAGTCGAGTGAAGGTTTATCACCGTGATAGCAATACGGAAGCCTGAGGGCCCCGAGTAAACATACATCAAGGATGTAGTAGTCGTTAATCCGGGTTAGGTCATGTTATATTAAGATACTATCGACTCCCTTGGGCGATACAGTAGATCCGTCCCAAGTGCCATTGTTATTCACTACGAAGTCCGATGAATATATGCTAGTCGCGGTGCCATTGGACCACTCATTCAAGCCACTGTACTCTTGAAGATTCGAGGCCCCATTGGACCTTCGTCTATGGAGGAAATCAATTCAGATGATGAAGAGCTTCTAAATAGATTTCTAGAAACTGGGCTTGGGGCTTCTATACATGGAAAGTTTTTACAGGCACATTCCATAGGCACTAGAAAATGGACAACGGTGTTATTCTCCTGACGGACGAATTGCAGGAAGTCATCCAAATCATTGTTCTTCGGCGTATCGACAACGAAAACCGCAGGTTTCCCGTACGCTGCCGGGACGCGTGCAGTCTAGCCACCGTGGTACTTGTTGCCAGACCAAACGTGGGTGAAAGTCTGGTTTTTGCCGGGGAAGTAGACCTTCACGCTAGTACGGCCGGGGTCTAGCATCAGTGCGACGTACAAATCCGAGCCGAGATAGAAGCTCTAGTAGCTAATAGCCTTATCGACCTTGTCATCTAGGTGGTAGACGATACGCATACGGAGCAAAGGCTAGCCTAGGTTCTTACTTTCGGTTTCTAAGATACGGCGGCGATTAATCAGAGTCCAGTAGTACGAGCACTGACCCCCCATGGAGAAATCAACCACCACATAGATTGCTTGAATGTTTAGGTGCAAACTGATCAACTGGTAACACAATCTGTGTAGTTCAGCGATTGGGGGAAGTTGGCCATATTGGATGGACTTGATGATTCGCCATTGCCGAACAATGCCACGACAATGACCCTGTGGCCCATGAGGGCGCCGTCACTAAAGGTCAAGGCAGCAGGAAGTCGGCCACGGAAACAGGCTAGAACAAGGGCTACCTTGTCCGCAGTCGGATTGATATCTAGGAAGCCTAGTTGATCGACGCCGGGCCGGTCCCATCCTCGAAAGTGGAGTTATTGACCTGATAGTGCTGGGATGTAGGTTCTGACATGGTGATTCAATGATAAGTTGTTCATTTCCCGTCAGGTGGTAGAACTACTAGTAAAATCGGTTTATATAGATCGGTCTTAGTGCTTCCCCCAAGGGTGTGTAGATTGTCGGAAGGTCCGATGTGATACTTTGTAGACCGGGCGTCACTTGACTCTCTGTTTAAACCACGAAAGCCACTCTAGACGCCGAGTGTAATCCACTATCCATACAACGTTTTATTTCGGTGTCTGATGGTGGGAATACCCCGAGAACACCAACACAGCATTATGTACTCCGTACAGTGTCTGATACATGACTATGAAAGAAAGAGACGAAATATCTACCTAGCGCGAACGGGGGAGACAGGCTTCAGGGACCCTAGCAAGACATATAGTGACCAGGGTTCAAACCCCCTTTTGTAGAAACCCATCTCCTCAACAATATGATTTATCTTTGTCTTTCCCCATCTAGAAATCAACGACTGCAACAGCCTTGACCTCAACAATCATTCGAGGATCAGGAAGCTCCCTGACACCAATGGTGGCTCTAGCCGGTGTACTATCTCATATATATACTAGCAGAAATGGCGCAGCCGACGACATTGCGCTGTGTGCTTAGCGTCGGGGTGTCCTACTCGCTTCCGATGATAGTGGCGCTTGTCGGGTTGTCCGAAAACACCACATGACATCCGATCGCTTGGCCCGGTCTGTGTCGGCTCTCACTCTATCGGTCGACATCGCGGTGTCGCGTACTATGGTCCTTTGTCATCCCATTCTAGGCAACATATGGAGGTGTGCTAAGTATGTACATGTGGGAACATCACACATCATCAGGAACTTATGGCCCAATTGGGAAGCCAACCGGCCCATTTAAGCTATACACTTAATCTATATAAAGTCTAACGCCTTAGAACCCTAGTTGGAACTCAAATAACTTGGCATCGGAAAGACCCACGAGGTTCGGTTTCACGAAGATCACAATATATTACTGTAGTATAAATATACAAAACCTTTATCTGGACACACTAACTAATAACAGTCGGCCAATTACCCTGCGATGTAACCGGACGTTCGTCATCATCATCATCAATAACAACAACCATCCAGACACCAATCAGGCCGTTATTCGCTAGCAACGGGGTACAGTGTATCCAGCGATGACGGCCCTGGTTATTGAATTTGGTCATCCACTTAACACGCGCTGTGACGCTTCTCCCAGCGATCATGGCGTTGACTATATTATCTCGCTTTGCGCCTGTCTCCCCGATGCGGTTTAGGAATGAGGATTGGACCATGCCTGGAATTTGGAGGGAGGGGGAAGTGAACAAGATTCTGAGAGACGGGTAGGGGCGGACGAGGAGGTACTGGTTTGGTTTGCGTTAGTTTTTCGATATATATATCTGGGCATGGGGATAATGCAGGACTCACCTTTTTGTAGACACCGGTCAAGGATGTCAAGGATAGACTCGGAGCTGGGCAGGGTGTGGGGTTCTGTGGCTCCTGGGATGGGGAGTGGATCTCGCTCTCGGTGTCGGAGTCTTGGAAGAATAGACGGTGATTGGAATCTTCGCTAATGATCGGCTGGAATAGGTTCCCGCCGTGCTCGCGTACGTTCTGTACCTCGCGTGGACTGAGGAGTTCGCTCAGTTCTTGGAACTCGCTTTTCGATTCTTTGATTGTTTGGCCGTCCGTATTTGGGTTCACCTTTTGCGCTTGCATGTTTTGGAGGGATTCCATCTGAGCGCCTTCCATCGTGAGACCAGAGACGTCAAGTTGGGCGCCGAGGAAGTAGCGGACGTTACCGCGACTGTCGCATAGCGGAGCCACTTGGAGGAGGTTCATGAACGGTGAGCCATCCCGGCGGCTGTCTTGGATTAGCTTTGTAAAGTGGAATAGGTTGAAGGTATTTACTAGTTCAGGAAAAGCTCGGAATGGTGTCGCCCAGCTTTGACGGCTTCACGGATTCGTCGAACACTGTTGCGATTTGTCTTCGGCCCTTGTAAGAATCGACAGTTTCGTCCGAGAACATAGTCCATGTCATGTTGTGTGGTGCGGTGAAATTCTAGGTAGTATGTTAGACAATTTGCGTGAACAATGTGAAGCACACGTATGCATACCCCCAGAAGCAAAAATAATAGGGTTATCTGGCCGCGATGGATCGGTGAGACAGAACACCTCACCCAGTGCATCTGCCGTTCCCTTGGACATATCAGGCATCATTCCGCGTACACGGCCCTCGACCATCTTGCCGGTAATGTTGATATACGTAGAAGTAATAAACGCAGGTAATTCCTCGGCGGTCAGAGCATCCAGAGCTACCTGTACACGCTGTTCAAGGGCAATATTTGCAGTCGGACCAACGGGGTGCTCTGCTGTTTGCATGCTGGATGTAGGTATATCAACAGACTGGCGAACGAGCGCATTCGCATATTGAATTGCTTTCAGGGCTTTGGAAGCATTTAGATAATAAGTCAGTGTCGAAAATGAGCCCGGACGCTCCTGGGCGAGGAACTCGCGAAAGCGCGTGAGGTAGCGTGGATTTCTCAGAATCGCTAGCATATGATCCGAGCAGAACATGAGGTCTGATTGTCGCTCTAGGGTATGTTGTGGGGTTTCATCGCCCTTATATGGAGCGACCAGATCAAAAGAAGCATCTCCATTTTTTTCACACGTAGGGTTGAATTGCTCAGAATCCTCGTCAGAATTTGTCTGCGGAAGAATCGGGAGTTCATTGGTAACAAAATTGCGTTGTACTGATCTGTTGGACGCAGACGAGTGTAGATCACGGGTCAATGAAGTGATCGATCTGCATTGTTAGCGATGAATCTTGGCGATTGGGAGAGAGTCTTGGGCCTTACGCGAGATAGCCACCCGATGGCCCCACTATAGAATGGTGACCTAGCGATTGGTTTCCGATAGACTGTTGGTCCAGAGAGAGGGTGCTGAGAGATCTCTGGTCAAATGTTTGATGGCCTGTTGACGTTGAGGGGTGCTTTTCGTGCCGTGATGGCTGGCCGATGATGTGGTAGCCTAGATCTAGGGTCGCAGTTGAATCTGCGACTGATTCTTGGTCGACAGAGGGTTTGCGAACAGACTGCTCGCCATTATTACTGTCATTATTACTGCCATTAAATCTAGGCATCCAGCGCTCTTGCGGTCCCATATGTGGTCTTCCAATGGCGGGCTGACCAAACGCCAGGGGTGCATATGTTTGCCCCAGGGAATGCGAACGCGAGGAATTGCGGGCCGAGATTTTGAACTGTGCGCCAAAGTCATCTAGCTCGACCATAGTGGGTGTAGAAGACATGGCGGAATGCCGCCTGTAAGGACGATTATCTGGGATGCTCGGCGGTTCCATGGCAGTCTGACTCTGACTATTTGAAGCGAGTGATGGGAATCCAGAGAATCCAGATTGATTTATGTTCAGGTCGCTTCAGGTCTTTTTGAGAGAACAAAGGGAGATCATTCATGATTAAATCGCCAGCCCACCAGGCCGACCGGCAATTTTTTTTCGTCTTGGGATGTTCGCCCATGGTTCTGGTGAAACGAGCGTGAACTCTTCCCCGTAGATGGGAACTGATCGGCAGAGACCAATTTCCAGGTCCCGATCTGATCGATCTGATGTTCAGGTCCCCCAAAATGTGATTTCCTACCTCACAAATGACAGTTCAAGGTCGATTGGAGATTTGAATTTGCTTCTTGGAAATCTGCACGTCCATAATTTATCCTTAAGAGGCTTTCCTGGTCGCAGATCGCCGATCAACACATTCACAAGAAATAACAATGCGGAATGAATCCGACGCAGAATAAAATGAAGAACTTGAAGAACCTTGGAAGCATCTCATCTCATCTCATCTCATCTCATCTCAGGCGATCACAAGTGTTGTCGCCAAGACTCTCGTATTTTCACGGTATCCGTCATGTTTGTGTGGTATCTTTAATGTTTGCTTGTATATACTTCATTTAATTGCATTGTATCAAATAATTACTATGTGTATGTAGACATCTGGTTACTTGTATTCTTCTGTAGATACTACGTACATACGCTTCTAAAGACAGATGGTATTGTGGCTTATACATGCTGCGCCTTTACCTTGCCACGACGTTGAATGATGTCGTCGATTAGTCGTCAACTTTCCTCAAGAGGTCAACCTTTTAGTCTTTTATGTCGTCCATTGTCATCCATTATATCGTCGCCACCTCGTGTAGAATCTTCCACAATACCCGAAATATCTCATGTATCCATCCATTCAATCCAAAACAGCACAGTTGCAGTTGCAGTGCCTGTAAGTGTGTATTAGTTTACGTGGCAAGTGAGTCCATTGATCACTTACACATACCTCGCATGATTTAGGGCAGGAAAGCCAATTGAGGGACTTTTTCAGCTGACGTCGTCGCCTTGTGGATGATGTCGTTAACCGTATGATGCCTCGCGACCTAATGATTCCTCACGGCCTTCCCCAGACTGTCTCGTGCATCAACCCATTCATCCAAGGCAGCATGTCACGTCAAAAGTCTTAGCGCAAGCTTATACTTTGCCAAGCATAATGGGGTCCTGTGCATAAATCAGACATGCGAGCAGATTCCCGCTATCCCCACGTTTTGCACCGGCGAAGCTCCTGATCGCCGGCGGGGCGCACCGCGTCTTGGCGTAATTCGACATTCTCATACGTCGCCTTTTCGGCTATCTTGTCGGTGAACCCGGTGATTCCTTCGGTTTTCCCGTGTCGCGATAAGAGCTGGAGGATCATCACGCGAGGTAACATGATCGTACTAAGTTAAGGCATTGCGCGGGATTTAATATCCACGTGAATCCCTTCTTTCTTCTCTTTTCATTGACACTCACCTCCCACCGTGAGCGATACACGATTCTGAGTCCATTATGAGCGGCCCTGAGATTATATCTGCCTCTGCGCCGGTCGGGAGTGTTGGAGATGGCAAAGGAGTTGCGCTTATCCAGGTACAGAATGAGGATGAGCTGCGGTTGGCCCAGATGGGTAAGTTTTCCATTCCGTGATGCTAGGAGATATGGTATTGACCGTGACACAGGCCATAAACAGGAATTGGACCGACATTTCTCTCTTTGGAGTTTGATCGGACTGGCGGCGAATTGTACTATTTCGTGGACAGGTCAGTTCGGTTCATTCTGGCTCAACACCCGACTCACATGATGACAGGCCTCGGCTTGGGCTTAATGACCGCAATCAATGCAGGTGGACCTGGCGCCCGTGAGTTTCCATTCCATATGGATCGCAAAGAAGCCAACAAATAACCAAGCTTCAGTTATATATGGCTTCATCCTCGTTTTTATCCTTCAGTCCTTTGTCGGCGCTTCACTCGCAGAATTTGTATCAGCCTATCCGACAGAAGGGGGAATGTATCATTGGATTGCTGCCATTGCTCCCAAGCGATACAACAGTCTGCTCAGCTTTGCCACAGGCTGGTGTACTGTATTCGGATGTGAGTTGTCCCAACATCGGAAGCCTTGGCGTGCAGCTGACGAAGCCTAGGGATCTTCACAACTGCATCAACCAATTTGATCTATGCCACAACGGCCATGGCGCTGATTGCTCTTTACCATGACGGCCTAGTGGTTCAACCATGGATGACTTTTGTCGCATATCAGATCCTCAATATCCTCACCGCTAGTGTGGTCATGTTCGGCAATCGGTTCATTCCAACAATCAACAAGTTCTCATGTGGGTCTGCTCTTCTTCTCTTCCTGTGTGGTTCAATAACTAATGGCGGTCAGTGGTCTACCTTCAATTGGCCTGGTTTATTACCATGGTTGTCGTCGCCGCCAAAGCGCCGCTTCACAATGACAGCAAGTTCGTGTTTCGTACCTGGATCAATGAAACAGGCTGGGACAACAATGTTATATGCTTCATCACAGGCCTTGTGAACCCAATGTATTCACTTGGGGGTCTGGATGGCATATCGGTCAGTTATACCCATTGCCAAGGCGTACAGGCGAATTCAGCAACTGACCATGCCATATAGCATATCACGGAGGAAATGCCCAATGTAGGTTGAGGCGGATCATAGACAAAGAAGCATGTGCATTGTACTGACCAATGGTTCATAGCCCGGAAGAAATGCTCCCTTGGGTCTAGGTACGCTCGGTCACAGTGTTGCTTGCATTGAAGGTCAAAGCTAACTGTATGCGTGAACAGCTATAACCCTATCGATTGCCTTTGTGACGGGCCTGTCATATCTTCTCAGCCTCATGTTTTCAGTTCAGAATTATGGCAGCTTAGCTGACACACACACTGGACTTCCTCTCGCCGAACTCTTTTGGCAGGCAACCTCTACAAGAGGTGGAGCATTTGGCCTGGTGTTCATGGTATGGGTTGCCCTTGGGCCTTGCGTTATCGGTTCCCAGTTGAGTGAGTATTGCCTTTTTGCTATCGAATATGATCCTCCGTCTGACTTCAATAGGTACTGGACGTATATTCTGGGCCTTTGCCCGCGATGAGGGTTTGCCTTTGTCAAAGATATGGGCGCGCGTCAACCCTAAATTGGGCTCTCCGTTCAACGCACAGCTCTGCGTTAGCGTCATTGTCGCCCTTCTTGGCTGCATATACTTGGGATCCACCACGGCGTTCAATTCAATGATGAGCTCCGCTGTGTATGTGTTCCGGCTACTACAAAGCAGTGTGAAAAAGGTCAGAACTGACATGCATAAAGGACAATCAATAACCTGGCATACCTTGTGCCTATCCTGACAAATGTGCTCTTGTTCCGTCGGACCATGCACCGTGGCCCGTTCTTCATGGGCCAGAAAATAGGCATGACGGTGAACATCGTCTCTGTGGCTTGGTTGGTGTTCGCCATCGTCTTTTTCTCGTTTCCGTACCAGATGCCTGTAACTGGTATGTGTTGCAACTTCAGATGATTAACCTTTGGGCTTGGATGAGCCTTGTACTAACCATCGCCCAGTATCGAACATGAACTATACCTGTGTTGTTGTGGGGGGATTCCTGAGCATTGAACTTACATGGTGGCTCATTGCGGGAAAGAGATATTCTTCAACTGTCCAGCGAGCCAGAGAAGAAGGAACGAATGATACCGTTGTTATCGGTGATGGGAAGGCCGATAACTGATGTGCTGGTTGACCCCCTGGCGCGTCCTATAAGGCCTCGCTTCGCACATCTCGCAGGCAGAATTTCCTTTCATACCCCCGTCTCTCTCTTTCTTCGCATCTTCGCATCTTTCCTTCCATCCTTATCAACCACTCTTTCATTCAAGTTCCATCATTCAAGTCCCATCATTCTTCTGTTCCATCATCTCTTCAGCCCCACCCATCTACACGATGCTCACCCCAACTCCAACTCAGGCAGACAAGCTGCCACCTTTCCAACCCATCAAGATTCCCACCCTCAACGACCCTACCACTATCTGGGGTTTCAAGCACTGGTTGCGCGAGGTTCAGCTCGCCCTTACAAACCTCAGTCTCTTGGGTGTCATTAGCCAGGAGATCGAGCGTCCCGCCCGCAACCACCTCCACTATGAGAACTGGCTGAAATGGTCCCGCTTTGTTGGTCAGTGGTTGCTGTCTAATGTGGGGAAAAGCAACGCCGCCATCGTTCGATCTATCTACCCTGACCTTCAGTTCGCAGACGAGGTGTACTACCGTATTGGGCGCTTGCAGTTGGCCGAGGAAGAAATAACCAGAGAGGAGCAGCTCCGCCACCTTTGCGCCATGACACCATACCAATTCGACAGCCTCTACGGCTACTTATCCGCCTGGGGCGCCCACGCCATGGTCTGCGCCCAATTCGATCCGAAGTTCAACTGGTTCGCCGCTACTAAAATGATCCTTCGTGAGGTCCAGGCAGAGTTGCCGGACCTGTGCAACTTCATCCACTACCAGGTCCGAACCCAGGACACAAGTTGCGAGCAGTTCCGCGGCCACCTCACCGCCATCCTTGACGCGCTCGAGAAGCGCACTTAGAAGGATGGAGATATGTAGGTTCCTTCTCTCTTCTCAATGCATGATCGTTCACTAATTTCTCACTTTCACCTTACAGCGTTGGCGCCATTGGCTGTCCTCCGGGTTGGACGAAGGGGAGGGGGGCAGGGACTACCATGGCGATGTGGAGGGCTACGTGGGCCATGGGCCATTCATTTGTGATATCTGGGAAAGCCCACTAGCCTAGGCCTTGAATATGAATCCCACTTTCATCTGTGCTCAAGTTCCTTTTTTGTCCATTGACCTAGATAATGCTCGCTGACTCCCAAGTCACTGAATATCCATTTCCTCTGGCATTGTCCATTGAAGATAGACAGTATCAATCCTGTAAAAACTCTATCAGCTGGACAAGTCCATTAGCCCTACCATATAATAATTGACTCACCAATGACCCATCTTTCTCCCAACGTTCTCCAATTGCCCCTTCTCAATGAATCCCCATTTCATGCACCATTGCCTCAGCCTCTCTCCATCAGTTGGAGCCTCAGTGTCATACGGTATGATTGCAATGACATTCCGAACAAGAGAAGTCTTCATAACACCCATAGAGCTACCAAATCCAATGCGTGGAATATCGCCCACTCGTTCCTCGCAGCGGTGTTCAATTTCACCCTCCTGCACCAGACGCAAAAGCTTTCTAAGAATAATCGTCCCATAGCCATATTGCTGCTGGTCATAGCGCATGAAGATGGACAGCTCAACGGTCGGTGCATATGAGAGCAAATGACCACGGAACGGAGACAAGTAAGCGTAGCCAAGGATCAAATCTGCTCCGTCTGGTGTCTTCCGTGTGTCAGACACAATCACATAAAACGGCAGGTTTCTTCTCATCAGATCCCGCAGGATATCCTCGTAGTGGGATATCGGTGGTGGGGTAGTCGCAAAAGTGGAACAGCTGTTAACGATGTACCAGTGATTGATATCCCGAACTTGCGGGATATCGGCCAGAGTAGCGGGGCGACTTGTAATCATTTTGTTGCTTTATTGTAAAAATACAGGAATATTAAAAGTCAAGTGAAGGTGAATGTTAGAAAAAGAGATGTAAGACACGCGTGGGCAGACATGTTGATGCGGCATGTCAATTTCTTAAATTGGATTAGCGTATATATAAGTACACTAGCTACCTTAGGGCTAGCGTATAATGTGGTCAGCCAATCAGAAGTATATGACTAAAAGAACGACAATCAGTACATGTGCATTGTCTTGCGATCATAGTGCATCCTAATTCTGTGAACACCGCGCGAAAGGTACAATGTGATCAGATGAATCATCCCTTAGGGCTTGTCCCGCGCGTTGGAGCGCTTACCTCGTTGGGTCCGGTCTCTGTCGTCGTTTTGTTGTCGCCCTCACGTTTTGTTGTCACCCTCATCTCTCCCTCGTTTTGCGAACCCTGATTTCTCCTGCATATGTATACATACCACCATGTCTTCTAACCGTGTAGTTTCTGAGCCTAGCGGCAATGGCGGCAGTGGAGAGAAAGAAAGGGAGGAGGAAACCCCCCATGCCACCCCGGAGACCCTGGATACCATCGATATAGCCGCTGCCGCTGTCGCTGTCGCTGTCGCTGCTGCTGCCGCTACTTCTGTATCCGCTACCGCACCCGCCAACGAGCCACCCGCTGTTGAAACAGAGGAACCGACTGTTGAGACCATCGAAGACGTCACGGAATACAAACGCGAGAACACGCATGAGAATATCCAACCCGCCCGCCCCCAGGCCTCTGCGCAAGGCAATGGAGAAGGAAGCAGCTCGAGACATACCCACTACCATCGCAACTGCATTGTCTCCCGCACCGTGAACCGTCGCCCACCCTACCTTCCGGAGGCTCCGAATGCCATGCTTGGACAATTCTGGATCGATCACATTGTCAGTGCTTAGAGTTCCCTTCCTTATGAAACAGACGTGCTAATTTGAAACAACATAGGATTCCATGCTAGGCGTGCGCACTGAACGTCAGATCGAAGACATGCAGGATTGCGTTGATCTCACGGCCCGTGTTCTTGTTTTGGCCAACAACATGTTGAGGCAGCAGAGGGAGGTTTTGGCGGATCTGAGACGCATCAATAGCGAGGAATGCCACGATGATTCTTCCAGCGAGCTTACTGATCCGGATGAGCTTCTGAGCTTCACTGATCTTCTGATGATGAGCGATGAGGATGAGAATGATGGTGAAGGTGATGGGGATGACTCTTCTGCCGATGGACGCGGTACTGGGGGTTATTAGCTGCCTGCTCTGTCTTATGCTGTCTTTCTTTGTCGGGTTTCTCACGTTCGTCATGTTTTGAGATGAACTTTTGTGATTTCGACATGGAATGCTTGTGCTTATCAAGACCTACGCTGCGTATTTATGTGTGGCCCATTTCAAGTGGTCTTAAACTTGACGATACCCGTCTCTTTGTCTTTTCTCCATGAAATTCCTTCTTTATTCCATGTTCTTGATGATTCCGTAGTTACCCTGAGGACTCTTGGCTAACTTCCAATCTCGGTATGCTGGTTAGCCAGCTCAGGGTAATCAGGTAGATACATTGATACAAGGGGAGACAGCCGATTCCTACAAACCGAGTGAGTGAGACAGCCCGTTACTCCTGATCTAGGGAAGCCGGATTTATACACATGGTCGTTGTTTGCTTCATGACACCGGTCTTTTATTTCCTGTGAAATAGCTTCAGCGGTTTAAAGATGGGGTCAAAAGGAAGCTTTTTGTTTCACGTGGCAACTTACACGTCTAACACGACACAAATAAGTCGAGGGCATATAACAGGTGAGAGCTGTGTGCGTTTATTATTCCCGGACATGTTTTGAGGGAGACAAGTGATACCTGTAAAACAAATTGGAGTCTGTAGTTCTTCTCTTTGCAATCATAGTCTTCACAGTTTATCGTGGGTATAGCCGACGAAGTGCGCTAGGTGAGGGCTCGGGTGCGGGCGCTAGGGTCACAGGGGTAAAGCTTCCAAGGTTTGGTCCACTGATCATCCCTTAGTAAGCAGCGGGTCCGGCGGCCCCCGTGGTGTCCGCGGCGCCCGCACGACTCTCTAGCCCAACTCCACTTGTCGAATTATAATAAAACATATTATATTGTTTACTATTAATATGAATAGAAAAACTGTATTTATCAATCGATAAATTACATATATACATACCTATTACATAGTCCTCTTAAAAAACTAGAATTAGGACCTGCGATAGGCTATATATATATCTACATTGTACGTGGACATATACATGATGTTGACCACGACCAAAGTGCCCCCGTGTACACTTCCATCACCCCTAAATGGGGATAGAGTCTTGGGGTCCCACGTTTCAAACTGGTTCACGATACCTATTAAAGTGATCTGTTCGAATAGCGGCAGGTCGCCTACGTGGTTTCATGGTTGGGTGGCGTTCCATTACGCCGATGGAGAAGAGGCGTTTCTTCCACATGACAAGGGTTCAGTGAAGGCCAGAACGGATATGGTACGGGCACCTAAGAGGTGAGACCCACGTGCACCTAGGTATCTTTGTTGTATTGTTCCTGGTCACGTTGTGAAGGCGGAGACAAGAGATGCCCTGAAACTTTAGATCCCAGGAACAATAAATACCTAAGTTCAAGTATTTCTTCAATTCATCCTATTTTCTTCACACTCAAGCTTTTTCTTTGTAGCAAACCTCTTCTCTGATAGGACAAACTGGGACCCACAAGGCTGGAAGGTACCAGTAGATCACTCCATTCATGGATTGTCATTGGTGAACTTCATCTATACCCCCCAATTAGGTGGAGGGTCTGCCATGGTAACACTGGAGCCTTGGAACTCTGGAAAATGCCTCTGCCTAATCAGGGCCCTGTTGGTCTACGGGCGTACCTACTGCGTACTAGATGTACCCAACGTCGGGGCAAGTGCAGTGTCTCTCGCCGTTTCGTTGACCCCGACGAATCTTCATGACCCCGACAAATCTTTGATCGCGCGATTTGGTTTGCTTACGCTTTATACACTTTATACAGTTTTTGATTCTTTGTTTACTTCTTGTTTACCATCTTGTTCTTTCATTCTCAGACTCAGTCTCCGGCGCCCAAAGTGTCCCTTTCATCATCATGACCGCACCTACGGAATCTCACGAAGCCACAATGACCAAGAAGAAGCGTGCACGCCGTGCAAGAAAGGGGAACACTCCGGCTCCCGTCGTGATGGAACCGAAAAAGACCTTATTGGTGGATGAGATCGGAGACGCCCTGGTTGACCAGCTGCTCTATGAGACCCCCAAACGCAACGACGACGACGATAATGTCGGTGCCTCCTCACTGTCTCTTATTGACCACTTGCGCAACAACATCGCAGCACGTCCCGCGGCCTCTTCTTGTTCTAGTTCAGCAACCTTCCACACAATGCCCCAATCCAGCCCGGCGACGAGTGTGAACAGTCATGAACCCTCAGTCGCTCCCTTACAAGTATCGTCGAAGGCCGATGTCGTCGACCAAACCGGAGATTCTTTTCACGCAAGAACCGAAAGTCGAGGCCAAGATGCGGTGTTCGGACTCGACGATTTCAAAACAATCACAGCCATACAACAGATAGCTGCACTGCATGGCAGAGTGGCACACATGGGAATTCTCGATCACAGCTACCGATTTTTCGTGAACAAAACAAGAACAGCAGCATTGTCATTTAAGCCTCGGAGCGGAGTTGCAGTCATCGGCGGAGATCCATTATGCAACAAAGAGGAAATCCCCGAGCTCCTGTCGGAATTTGCAGCGTACCGTCACCGACATAACTTGGGCATAGCATTCATGGGCGCCAGCGAGTCCTTCCTCAACGACCACGCCAAACCAAACGGCTGGACAACCATCCGTTTCGCTACGGAACGCGTACTCAACCCCCAGACAAACGCAGTCGTCCTCGAGAACGGCGGAAAACGAATCTTGACCAAGAACCGTCAACTCACGAACAAAAACAAAGGCGGCATCACCATGGGCGTGTACGCCCCTGCCGTGCACGGCATAAACCAAGAACTACAAACCAACCTAATCACCATCTACGATGCCTGGCGTGCCGAGCGCAACGCCTCCGCCAGCCCACAAGCCTTCATAACCGTCTACGACCCCTTTGCTGTCCCCTCCCTGATGACATTCATCTACACCCGCGCCCCAGACGGAACAATCAACGGTTTCGCCGGTCTTCGATGCCTGAGCGACAACGGATACCATGTCGACCCTTGCATTGCAGCCCCAGGCAGTGTGAGTGGAATCAGCGACCTTCTCCTCGTCATGGCCATGGCGATCCTCCGACGTGCCGGCGTCACATACCTCGGCCTCGGCGTCGAGCCACTCCAATCACTCACCAGCGAAGATGTTAACGGCATGCCACGGGCGTGTAAGAAGTTCACACGCCGCCTGTACGGTCATGCGTTCCATCGTCTGCCCATCGGCGGCAAGAAGGCGTACCATGATAAATTCCATCCCGATCCCGATCAGGAGTCGGCTCTTTATCTAGTTTTCCCATCTGGCATACCCGGTCCCCGACATGTCCTCGCTATGACCCATATGGCTAATATCAGTTTGCGGAAGGTGTTCCGGGCGGATGTTGAGGCTTTTGTGTCGACTCGGAAGTTGAAGGCGGGTGGTAAGAAGGAGGGTTCGGCGGAACAGACCGACAAGGGTAAAGAGTTTGAGGAGGAGGTCCTTGCATTATCCGCGCCTTGTGTACGTTAAGCATCTTCTCGTTTCTTTGTCGCTATGCTAGCGGTCCTGGACACTACACCATACCCAAGGCGCTCTTTTCTACTTGCTGGTGTTCTTGCTGGGATCTTTGTACTTTAGTGGCGTCATTGTTCGGTTCTCTTGGAAATTCCTTGTTTGATTATAATGTGTATCTTTCTACTTCTCGCTATTTGGTGTTTGCTTGCTGGGTAGCCATGGTTATTTAAGTTTTGGTCTTTTCTGTATAGCGAAGTCTCACTTGGAGAGTATGTAGGAATAGGTGAAAGAGACTTCTCCTTTACCGAGTAATTGGAGAATTTTTTACTCGAGCTTGTTTCCAGTACCAGTATCAGCGCGATATGTGAATTATGACGTACAATACAATGCAAGATTTGATGCCTAAACGCCCGGCCATGTAACCTATCCAGCATCGCCGAGTAAAGACGGGACAATTCAATCAAGACATACGACCGAAAAGGAAGTCTTTGACGATAGGGGAACCCGAGAACTCTGGGTTTAAAAGGACACAGCTGCAAGAGAGTCAGTGACTGGTCTAGACAATGAAAGCATGGTAATCATGAAGATGCGATGAGATACCCACTTGAGAAAATATTCCAAGCCCACACGCCTTGATTCCAGGAATTTAGGTCGGAATTTATCTGCCATGACATTCGACATTAGCCAATGGGATGACAATATAAAAGGAAAGAGGAGCCACATGCACATACAGATAACGCTCTTCGGCGGCAATGCAGGCAATGCACTCCTTGCATGCGGAAAAGAATCAACCAGCCGCTGGCGCAGGTCATCAAACTCGGAATATCTATAACAAATCTAAATATCAGCTGAACATTCTCTTAACCTAGGACAGAGACGGAGACGGAAAAAGGAAAGGGTATATATAAGCAACACACCTCATCCGAACAACAATCGGGCCACCCTAAACCAAACCAGCAGACTTAGAAACACCGTTCCAACCACATTCCCGCACAGGATCCAAAACTCACATCAAGTGTCTGAACCGTACAATTCCACACAACATACGACCCAACCCCAGTCATACCGCGCACAACAACATGATCATCAATCGCAACGCTACTCGCCCAGAGCCCGCGACTCGTCTCCGAGTTCGGATCAGCGGTATGATCTTCGAGGGTGATACGCGCTGCGACGTTCAGCGATGACTGCGATGCGTGCGAGGCGTTGCGCTCGTGTCGGCGCCAGTAGGGGGGTACTACTGCGGAGAGAGAGCGGGATGATGTGGAGGTTGAAGATGCGGAGCTGTGTGGCGGGCCATTTTGGCTGTTGGTGTTTGTCGCGGGGGGATTGTCTTGGATGTTGTCGGTATCGGTATCGGTGTTGGGTTGGAGTGCGGGGAAGGGCTGGGTATCTGGGTGTGGGGAGAAGGGGTGCGGCTTAGATGCCGGTCCGGCCTCCTCGGGTGCTGGCTCCATCCATTAGATGCTGTGAGCGATAGTGGTGTCGGTGGTTCTGTTTGGTGGGGGTTGTGGTTTATTAGCTGAGGTTTAATGCATTTGGGGGTGAGTGTGGCGGGGGTCGGGGATGGTCCCGATGAGGTGG
>LACB01000104.1:0-71607 GCA_030142185.1 Penicillium thymicola
GCAATCTAGCTTGTATATGCAAGATAGGATGCCATAATGCCTTGGAGCTGGCTCCGTATACTAGAGACTATGTCACACCTTCTCTGAGGTAGGGTACAGTAGCGACTAAATACAAAGAGCAATGAAGATCACGTGGAGCCCCCGTGTCTCGAGCAAAGAAACATGATATTGCTCAAATTGGAGATTCTCAGTTAACTCGCAACAGAAGCCCGAAAGTGAACATGCATTAAAAACAAGTAACCTTTTCGTAACATAAAGGTTTTAGGGTGAAAGTATGAGTATTGGTTTGTTCTTAGTCAATTACCTGCAAAACGAGGTCGCGAATCATGAAAATGCCGACGTTTGCCATGTAGCCTTCTAGTTACTGGAATCCTAGATGGATAGGCTATGTGCAGGACATTGTCAGCTGACTATCGTACTAGAAACATATTGTTCATAGTTGACTGACCTGGCTTCGTATCCGCGCCGGCCTTCCTCGGACGAAGGTAAGCAGGAGAGCTAGGATCAGTTATCTTTTATGCTGTTAGCCGAAAGTCTTGATATGCAATCAGGAAAATCTGATAAGGGGAGGTTAAACTGAACCATAGGATTCTTTTGAGTCTCAAAAGGCCTTGGATGGACTACAAGACCAAATATCTAGTATCAAGGTTAGCACGGCCTTTAATATGGCTATAGATAACAGAATATACCAAGCTGACAGCCAATGCTAACGTTACCCAAATAGCTGTTTTAGAGATCATGGCTTTCTAGGACGTCCGACACTCGTGAGGACTCAATAGCTCTCCATCGACAGAAAAGTTTTCAGAAGTTAGTACATCAAAGTGTTAATCTTTAATATTTATATTTTGGGAGACTTTGGCCGTTTACGTTTAAAACATAATTTTTTCTGGAGCGTATTGTGTGACCGGACTTACCAAATAGAATGTAATCAGTCAAATGGCGGTCTATGCTATTTGAGTTTAAATAATGAAACATGAGCCAAATGTTAATCTATTCAAATTGAAGCCCTTTCCTCTGAGTATCCAGGAATCGGCTACGGTGCGTAGCTTTTGCCAGGACACGAAATGTAAAGAAGCAAATTCCACTCATGTGTGTATGATGACACCAGTTTTTGGATTACATACCGTAAAAGTGCCCAGCATTTATTGTCCGAAGGCAAAAGTATCAATCGCTAAACTGCACAGAGTGGTTCATGAGGATCCTTGAACCTGCTTTCATCCTTTTATGCTGGGACAACGTTGGTACTTTTGCGGGCAGTTTGTAAGCTGCTTACGATACCGAAGCCATAAAATAAATGCGATAGCCGATAGGGAAGGCACAGGGACACTTTTTGAGGGCGCTATAAGTTCCCCCACCATTTACTTTACACACTTACTTGCATTGGCCGCGCCTTCTCATACCCACGCGATAAATATGACCGACATCTCTCTTTCCTCCAAATCTAATCGGGGTAATGGATTTTCTACCTTTCTTTGATTTTTTCCACTTTATTTGATATTTTCTTATTCAAAACTACGCCATTGGCGCTCATACTTGCTTACTCGAAGGCCATTCTTGCCTCGCCAAAAATGGGTCTTTGGTCCGCTTGCTGAGTTGTGGTACCATAGTTGGGGATATCTGTTATGCGATAAAATTAGGAAAGCCCCACAGAATGAAACCAACACCGTCTGAGTTTCCAATACCTTTTGTCATATGGTCGTTATGCTAATCTATCTGTAGAAGCCAGTTGTCCCACATATCCCTGGGGTTGGTCACGAATCTAGTAGATACTGCATTACTTTTGCCGTCGACACCAAGAGCTGGAACAACTACCATTACGGAGACATTCCATGTCCACGGTATTTTACCAAAAGTGACACTGGAACCTGTCTTCCAATCCCCTGGTATACGATTATTCTCTGATGAAGAGATTTCCGTTACTTTTCTGGAGAAAGGCTCAGAAAGTGAAAGCTCAAAGCAGCCTTTCTCGTTCCTAGAGCTACTATCAACAACAAAAGACAAAGCACCAGCAGTCGCCCTTTTCAATGACTACTCTGCCAAGCAGACGATAGCAGCAGATACGCATAAAGGTTCTGGATTGTCTATAAAGTGTGAAGGCAGCCATGATGTGAATAAAGAAGCCGAACCATTTATCCCATCATTATCCTTGGTTACCGCCACAAAGTATGTATCGTCAGTTCATAATGCGGCTGATTTTGTGACTGACAGCACAATTATATTGCGGACGAGTAAAACTGTCGCCCCGTCGGCAGGTTACATCATGAGTCTCACAGAAGATTCCAGCACACCTTCCTATTTTCCTCACCTTCACATGCCTGTATCAGAGATAGAATCATTCAACCTATTTCATACATCTTCTCAACCAATGGAAGAATTGATTAGGCCGATGAAGCAAGTACCTTCGCCAGACGGCATTTTAGATAAAGTACGAGAATCATCTTCGCATGGGTATTATCATGGACAGACGATGGCGAAGAAACCTCCACCGATCTCAGCAAAAGTGACACACGCTGAAATAACTTCTGATTACCATTCTGCTACCTCTTCCGAGGGAGGCATCCGGTTAGCACTAGCATCCGCTAAGCCTTTTCAGACCTACATCGAGACGAATTCCATACTCGCGAGCCTGTCGGGATACGGGACTCTACAAACCGTTTCCTCAAGCCATCAGATAGTCATATCAGTTGTGTCATCCGCATATTCTTCCAGAGCGATCCCTTTTACGAGTTCTTCATTACCAGCCACTCCAACTCTCCTCGCTGCAAACGATGCTGAGATGAACGGAAGCAAAGCATCGCAAATTCTTCCGGAGCAAAGTCTGAAATATATTCTCGGAGCCGTGTCCGGTGCCTGTGTGGTTATTGCGTGCATTGCTTACCTACATAAACCATGTTATCGGTGGGCCCGTCAAAGCAGAAGAGGCACAATTTTGATTGCACATATTCCAGAGGAATATGATGCAAACACACAGCTTCACTTCCGGGGTTCTGACCAGCTGGAAATTTCACGTTTCTCTTTGGATTCATAATATTTTTAATAGACAGAGAATTTTCTTAACAGGATCATGAAAACTATTCCAACCTCAAACTTCAGGCACTGGTACTGTCATATCCAAACTAAAACGCTGTTCAAGACAGTTGGAAAGCGTGAGGAGGATAACGAAGATAATATGAGGTCAATGACTGTCCCATTATCCTTGTATCTGAATATAACATGGTGAAGGTGGGCTTACGGATACCAGTATCTGATTTGGATTCATGACATTCTTGTCGACCAAGTTCTGCAGTGAACAATCATTTCCTTGGTCTCTAATCAAATAAAAAATGTTTAAGCATAGTGATCTTGCCCCAGACTAAAAGGTGCAAACTAAATTACATTTGGATGAAGATATCCAGCGATTTGGAGTGATTCTCAGTGGGGGGCAGTTTCCGCGGTTTCCCAAGAATACCAAAGGACCAGGTATTGAATTACTTGGCGGCCGTTGAGATTTACGGTCCTTTTGGTGATTGTTTTGAGAGCTTTGATGCCTTTAATGCTCTGTTTCTAAATGATTATGTCAAAGTCGGTATCGCGTCAAAATGTATGCTGGCTTACCGTTACGACATCTCCGATCTCGTCATTAAGAATAGTGTAGCCTGAACCTTCAGGGTCTGAGGACTTGATTGAAACGCCTGAGAGGCTTTCAGAGTCTGATACAACGAATTCTCGATCTTCGCTCGTCTCCGACGGGACATATTCAGACTCCAGGTCCGAATGCGTGATGTCCTCGACATCGGAGCCACCGGAATTTAGAGTGGTACCGCTGTCAGAAGATTCGTTGCCTTTTGGTGTATACTCCGGCAGTTTCATTGCGGTCAAGTCACGTAATGGGGAAGAAGCTACTGGAGGAAGTTACTGGGGGAAGCGTTGTGATATATAAACTCAGGGTCTCTGTCCGTTTTTCCTTTACTCCGTATTGCATGGAATTCATCATTTCGATGGCAAGTTTACTGGGGGAGTGAGTCATGTCTGCTCAATCTTCCATCTGTTGAAACCCATCACAAAGGCCATGCAAGAAGTAAAACGGAGGGGTTTCTTCCACTTACAGTGCCATCTCTTTCTCAGAAGCTGCGGTAAGATAAAAATACAATTTGAATTTATGAGTCAAATCTAGAGTAGCGAGGCAATTTAAATGGCCAACGATCCAAATATTTTTTCTTTCAACGCTGATAAAATAGTCTACAAGCAATTTTATCATTACCCAAACCAGGAGGGCATTGCCTTGACGTTGTAAGGGCTGACCGTTAATTTCAATATTCAACGATGATTATGACAATGTCCGCATGTACTATGCACCACTGAATTCGATCTGATCTCCGTTCGAACTCTCCAATGAGCTGAGCTGTGTTCGGGTATTTAAATTTGAAATAAGTAGCATTGATACTGGGGAGCAAAGGAATTCACCGGAAATCAATCGTTTGTAGTTACTCGTTTTGCACACCATCACAATTCTCTAAGATCTCAATATGACCAAATAAACCAAATAAACCAAATTGTGAGACCAGACCGGTTGAATCACCGTAAAAAAAAAATTGTTTGCATAGAACTAAGTTCACCAGATTAACTACCCTGTCGAATCACTCCTCCCCACCACCCAGCATTTTTTGGTTTTCCGGCCCCCAGCCATAATAAAACGTTACTCCTGACTAAATAGCCATTCTCTATTTTGTATGTCTCTTTTGAACGTTTCCCCTAGATCGGCCGAGTGCCGATATTACAAGAAACTTAACGCGAGAAAAAGGAAAGAAAGAAAGCCATGCAGTGCCTCCAGGTCCTGGTTACCATCACGTATGGGTCATTTACGCTGGGGATGGCATGACATAAAAAAGTCTCCAATTTGACCTTTAGCCATATCATATCCGATTGCTCTAATCTTGCAACCATCCCCCCACTTGCAAACCCTGATCCGGTCTCCCGACTTCCACGGCAGAAAAAATGCCGAATCCTGCGGGCCACGAAACTCCTGAGGTAAAAGAAAAGTTTCATGGAGGGGTTTTGGCTCTGACCCATTTGTTCTCAGAAACGTAGACGGAATGCAGCCAAAAGAATCATTTGCTTCATTGTAACCCATGGCTTGGTTCCCTTGAATCCATGCATGGACGATGATCAAGTCCCGCGGCCTCGCTGTAAGAAATTCGTGGGTTTTACCAGTGTATGGTTTGTTCACCAGGAACATTAGAGGAACGGGTAGAACCTCCCATTTTTTGACATCAGCTGCCTCTGGGGGATTGGGCCGACTCAATGTCAACAACGTTTCCAGGGAATTTTTCGGCTATTAGAGTTGCAAGTCGTTGGAACTAAGGATTCACGAATTGAACAGGTACTCAAGTTCCTATGACAAAGATGTTAGCGTGGAGTTTTATCGAGAAATGGACTAGACTTACAGCATGAAGGATGCGTAAATGCATCCTGGCTTTGCTCATAACGACATCAGTATCACGGCCTTCACTAAGGCTTTCGACATCAGAGCCTGGGATAACAGAAGGCATTGTCGATTTGTTTGGGCTCCGGTCTCTTTCAGTTGAGAGACTCTCGAAAAGTAGTGGAAATAATCATTGAGAGAAAGGGACTGGGGGATACTTATCGGCTTCCATTAGCACAAAATCAGAAAGGCCTAGGCTATGTACTCCAGCCAAGGAATGGTGCTTATGCAGCAAATTGGATTCTGAATATCAACATTCCAACCAGTGAATGAGTTGGAATGTAGAGTCCGTGGAGGATATTAGGCCCGAGGAGACCCCCTTGCGTCTGGAACACCACCCTAAGTTTTCAATTCTTCCACCATTCCTAATGTCACTTGCTCAGTGTTTTATTCCAATCTTTTAGTTTTCTCCAGTGGATTGCAGAATTTGATCTCTGCAACTGAACAGTTTCACCCATCTGGCTATGCCTATTCTAAATTATTTACCCGTGGACGTCACCGGAGCCACTAAAATTCTCCAAGCGGGGCTGGAGGGCGGAAAGCTCGCCGTTGCTTATGGAAAGCCCGCCCTCAAGAAGTTCGTTAATGTGACCGTTCAGGTTAATATACATCTATGCTAAATTACAATAGGTAGCAGGATGGAGCACTCAGAATCCTGTTCCAGCCGCATGTGTGGTCGTGGGCGCTAGTGGTGCTGTGGTTTTCGCTGCTCCCGGCCTCGCAACGGCCCCAGTTTTATCGAGTATGGGACTCACAACAGGCGGAATCCACGCAGGTATGTACAAATTCGCAAGAATCAACAGATTAAACCTTGTTCCCCGCGCCCCGAAGCTCGAATAACCATTCATACCTAGGTTCAGCAGCAGCAGTCGCTCATGGTTTGATCGGAAATATTGCAGCTGGGAGTGCGATGGCCATAGGACAAAGCGCTGGTGCAGGAGGAAGTGGCCTTGTGATTGTCAATGGAGCTGCACAATTGGGGGGTGCTGCGATGACGGTGGGAAGTGCTAGTTTAGCGTGGATCAAAGCCAAACTATGAACATACCCTATGCAATGCAAGACCAGGATTCAGGCTAAACGCATGGGGCCATTCGTTTGTTGGAGTTGGGTAGTCTCTTTATGTTGAAAGTTGAAACTGGGTTTGGGCGAGTACGATATCCAATTAAAATGTGCGTGGTTATCTCCAGGCGAGCTGACTAATGACAAGCGGCGAATCAAAGATCAACAGTCCTGGGAGTGTGGGGCACGGGGGGCCTACTATCAGTAAAAGACAGTTCAATATGCTACTTCCATTCCTGCGACGCTATTGGCGTTTTCCTTGTGAAGAATTCCAATTCGATTAGCAGGCCTCGAACGGTCTGTACAAGAACTCCTCAGCTGGGTAAGGAAGAAGTCCCCCATAAATACTTACCGCTTTGGATGACTGGCTGATAGATAGTCATTGCTACTGAGCCGAGTAGGACAGTCCAGACCGGAACTCCCTCCACGGCCTGTGAGAAAACGTAAGGCTTCCGATGGAGTAAGACAATTCGGGACGGATGTATGCAACGGAAATCAAAAGAAACCGGCCTGTTAGCATTGAAAGAGCTTTCCCTCGACCAAGCTCTTAAGTTGTCTGAACGAACGCGGAGCCATTTAGGCGTGAGCTCTACGAACGATTATCACATGACTGCATAATAAATTAGGAACTTGGAAACTTCGCAAGATGTTGACCTTCTCACCCGTTTCCGGAAACTCTATCCGAAGGCTAATTGTATAGTCCGACCCATGCACGACTTCCCATTCTTTGCGCTGCTCATACTTAGACCATTTTCAAGTATTATTATAGTCTACGAATAGGTTTTTGGTAACCATTTTCCGGACACAGATCACTGTTTCAATGTCGAGTAAACTGACAAGTTTAATAAATACCTAGTAGCCGATTTCGAATAAGCGCAGTATGTATGAACTATATTATGAGGAAGCCGCCCAAATACTCCACCTTTTAATCAGCAAAATACCAAGTTTCATGGTGTCTGAGTTGGTCTTCGCCATGAGTTCCTTTTTCAAATTATCTGGAATACACTTTGCCACCAAAGGAAGGGCACGAATAATTCCAGTATACCTCGGATGCTTTTCTGAGAGCCCTTGCAAAATCGTCTCTTGGGTTCCATAATTTGGCAGATCCATCTGCTCTTTGAGATGATGCTGTAGCAGTTGAAGCTGCCTTTTGATGCGGTTTTTCGCATTGCCCCGAGAGCTATGATTGAGTAAGGGCTTTCGAAGTGTCTTCGTTATCGCGTTGCGACCCACTGGCCTCATGAGGTGGCGAGGAGTTACCGAAGATATTCCTGTCATAGCTGGATTGACATTTTGCAGGACGCGATGCTGCTGCTGTAACGTTCCATTATCTGAATGCGCCACTTTGCTTTGGCTTAAGTGGAGAAAATAAAGGACTTCCTCGCTGAATTGCGAAATTGACAAGTACTGCAGCTCTGTTTTACCCACATGACTCATGGGATGGTATATGGTGCCCTCTTCTTTCAGTGATGGGTGTAGCAATAAAGCATGGTCATTACAGTCAACCAAAGGTGGCATTAGGTCATTCAACTCGAGAGACGCAAGGGGGCTGCTACAGTCATGGAGGCTTTGGGCTAACTTATAGTTTGCCGAAGAATCACTCAGAGGTGCCGGACTTCTGGTAATGTGATCCATCGGATATCGTAATAAACTTTTGTTCCAAGTCTCGAGATAGCTCTATAGGGAGAGCCAAAGTTTGTGCTTACCAGCGACTCTGTGGTTCCACTTGTAGGGATTTATACGTCAGTCTAGTATGCTCATTATATCTATTAACCAAGGGAGTTTGATCCATCATAAGAAAAAGCCCATCAAGAATTCAGCATTTTTTCGAGTTGGTTTAGTGGGCGATTATTTTAAAGGGGACAATGAAGATTTTGGTGGTGTCTGCAGGCATTGAAGACAACCACCACAAAGATACGTCGGCTTAGTTTTCTGACTTATGATATCTGGCAGTCGCAAATCTGACGACAGTAATTGCTATCTCCCGGTTATGCGTAGTTACGGCTGAGCTATCCTTGCAGCCTTTCTTCGTTTTCGTCTGCTAAGACCATATCCCAGGGTTTGATCCAGGAAGTTCTTCGTTCTATCATTTTCCCTTTATCCATTATTCGCAATGCGCCTAACTTGCTTTTTCATACAGTACTTGGTTTCGCCTGTATTGCACTTTCCTATTACGCACTGGAGTTTATTTTGACAACGTTTATATATCTCACTTATTCTGCGGGCTTCCTCCCTGCGGCGTATTATATAGGCTCGGTTTACAAGCGAAAGGTTTTAAACACATGGCCCAAAGTTAATAAAGCATTGTCAGGATACCTACGCGCACAACATGGATACTCAAGATCATCCAGCGTAGCAATTGACACATGTTCTCTATGTTTTTGCTAACCTGGATTCGAATACAGAAAAGGGGTGCCTGCTTGGCTCCTACACCGATCTTGAAACACTACAGATTCTTAGGATGAGGTTGGAACTAATGCTTACGGCTGCATCAGGCAGCTCTTCCTGCATATGCAAAAAAAAAGAAACTCGAAATGCTTTTATCCCTTGGTGGATGGGTCTTTCTCCTAACTTCGCCCAACCGCTTCGCATCGGTGCTGGGCGATAGATATTCGTTTATTCTGTTAATTTTCTTATTCAAGACCTGGGCTACATATTAATTGGCAGTTATGAGACTGTTGCCGCCGTGCATGACGCAAATCTATAGTTTGACATACCTTTGAAATGCGCCTAGAGACCAACCAGTCAAAGATTAGAAAAGACACTCATTATGCGGTGACGTTTAATAAAATTCAAACTGAATTGAACATGGGCTTATCTCGCTTGAACAGAATCAAAATTTTCAACACGAGTCAAAAGTTTCTCTACAAGGATGGCACTAGTATTATGTTTATTATATATAATCCCAATAGACATGATCCTCTCATCCAACACATCTGGCACCAAGTCCCATGAGGAGATAATTAACAGAAACTGCGAGTCCACTATTCGGAAGATTCTTAAGATAACAAAACTATAAAAACGCTGAGCGCCATAATTATTCAAGTATATTCTCTACATTTTACAATCTGATAAAATCCGTATTTCTCCTTATTCCTATGAATGACATATTGGCAGTTATTTCGGGCTCAATCTAGGCGAAATCAAACCTCTATATTCGCGATGGAAGAACCCTCGTATCTATCCTCCATTCCCACACATTCCACTTTCTTATTTCCGTGGTCGGTGGAACAAGTCGATTTCCGAGGTGAACTGTCTGAGTATAGCGAGGATCTACACTACGCGTCAGATCCGACTCTCCTTCCTGAGACCCAAATTGGAGATTGCTGCCACGGCGACAAAGGAATGGCCTGGAAGGTATTCTCCAAGGAAGAGAATGCAGGTAATGTGTCAATGAAACTTCTGCGAGACAATTGGAGTTTATTCAAAGATCTCCGCCTTGAACATTGGGTCGAACACGTGATGGAAATGCCCTCGGCAGCCATTAGTCTGTTCGAATCTTATCACCACAGGCTTGGCTTTTCCTTATTCTCCTTCATGTGTCAAACCCCGGGAGAGACAGAGAAGTATCATTCCGTGGCAGAGGTTTGTTATCCAGTTGAAGCTCTTCTGTGGCTTTCAGTGCGGTGAGTTGACGAGACCAATAGAAAGTTCGACCAAACGATCGCTTCCTATATTACACGATCACACATGCCCTTGTGTGTTTCAAGAATGGCAAGATCTACAGCAATCTGGGCCTGGATGCCTCTGTCATTACCTCCCCCCTGAAAGCTATGCTTTCACAACCGGATAAAAATGTCCTCCGGCGATTGGCTGTACTCGAAAATCGGTATAAGCGCTATCGAACAGGTACCGATATAGCGCAGGGCCGGGATTTTCAGACCGATACAGACTTTCTCATGGCCTTGAGTGTAATAGTGCTGCCAGAATGGCTTGCGACTTAAGTCGAGATACATTTTCTGAGTTTCGCAAAATAAGCCTTCACAGTATACACGAGAATGATTGCCACCTCCAATGCCTGGCTTTACGATGGGACCAGCTACACTATGATGTAGAGGATGTTGCATCCACCGGGGAATTTGATGATAAGCTAATGGGACTCGCGAAGGTAGATACCCTGTTCATCTTCATCTGCTCTGGCTAACTCGGGGCAGGAACTTTATCACCTCCGAAACTTCTTTTGCCTTTCTGCTACACTCTCTGGAATGTCGAAAGTAGGCATTGGAATGGATATGGATGTTACTAAGTTTGTTGACTCTTTCGGAAATTACCGTCAATATAGGCTCAAACTCCACATGGAGCCTTCTCTTCCATTTCTATATCCATTCATTAGAGAGCTGAAGATGGGGAACCACGGAGCTTTGAGGAACATCTTTAGTTTTATTCACTATGACCAGCACCTTCGACAGATTGTAAAGTTGTGGTGACGGATAGGACTCTCGAGACTTCAGCACAAATGATTTTGATGGAAATTGTCAACCCAGTTGGGGTAAAATACTACGGATTCCTCAAACTGCAACGTTGTATTTTGTTATTCAGCATCCCCTCAGTCATATTTACCCCGGCCCCTCGTCGAAGTTGAAACTCTGAGTTGAGGTACAAGTGTGATTGTTCTTTTCAGTCTAAGAGAAAACATCCAGCTACTTATAGTCGTAGCTCCTTCAGCAGGCAGCTACTCCTATTATACTATAGATAGATCTATATACATCACGTCATGTGACCCAATTGTCGAAGCGATATGCAGGCTACCATAAATACATAAATCCATGTATGTACATGAGGCTGTGACACTTCTTAGACAAACTTGGAGCCTCGTCTAGACCTGCTGCCAACCTGCATTAATCATGTGGATCAATCGAGAGCAATATAATTTGGGGGAATAATCATTGACACATCTATGCATACCGAAAATGATTTCAGGGGAGGGCGTTCTACTAATCTACTGTACAAGGAAACCCAATGGTGAGGGTTAAGTTAATTCAGTGCTTGGGAACCATAAGCTGAAGGCTTTGGGGTCACTTTGAGATAATCACGCGATGAAATAATACTCTATTATAAATACATAAATTGCTGTCAGGGTGTGGCATCAAGTTTCACATAATCGGAATGCCTCAACTAAAAATTTACACATTGTGCAACAAAGCTGAGCCCGCTATATTTAGGTTTTCTGATCTTGAAAATGTCCATTTATACCTTGAAGAGTTTTAGTTTCACTTAGGATAATGATAGCTGGATGCTGTACGCATAAGAAGGCATCTAATCACTCTTGGGCTGCATAAATATTCAAAGCCTGGAGACAGCCTGGACATAGAGAAATCGTGAGTGTTAATCCCCGACATCTGTTATAAAGAAGCGTTCAAACTTACAGGTCTCGCCTAGATCGCAATGTTTGGAGCTTCAGTGGGATGCGTTAGTCCCCTCTCTTCGAAAATGGAGTGCCTCAATTCCAATGCACCAGAACTTCTTATCCAGGCGAATCACCTGATTGAAATTTATCGTCACTTATGGGAGTCGTACGTCTCAAAATCGACGGAATGTCGACTACTTGGCGAGACATACCAACAACTCCAAATCATCAACATGCAGCTATGCCAAGAACAAGAATATTTAAGATGTCGCCAGGCAGATCAAGAATTACTCGTGGCATTCTCTATAGATGCATTTCAGACGGCTAAGAGAATACTAAAGAATCTTTTCGAAATCTGCGATATTCATTCTCTTGGTGCCAAAAGTTTGGTTGGATAAGTGGTATGGAGGGATGGGATAAGTCGGGTCAATATTTCATAAAAGTTTGCTTCTAACCCCATGCCACAGAAGATGAATGAAACCGATATTGACTAGCACCAGTTCATATTACTGTACCAAGTATCAAATTCCAACAAGTAAATCTAAGAATTCCTTCAAATGCAATACTAGGCAATATAGTTACTAGCTGTACAGTTCGTAGGTAATCTTCGATTACCCTGACAATTTGGGGAAGCGGTCCAGTTGCAATATTCATTTTGGCTGCTAGTTATACTTTGCTGCACGTATACCAAAGCTCCTGGGTGAATATAACCCTCAACAGCTTGCCGCAGGCGAGGCTATGATTATTTTGTCATTTATGGAGACATGGCTCTGGGGCCATTTGGCCTCTTTTCCTATGAGGTGACCAAAAGGGATTGAGTGAGTAGCTTCCAAAAGCCTGCATTATAAATCACTATCCAGTTGTAGATCCCAGTATCCGTGACTTTTACCCTGCTCCATTAGCATACATCATAGGAAGGTAAGCTAGGACGACACCCCTTCGACCGACTAAGATCGGTACTAGTTTCCAGTGCAAGCAAAATTAAATTACGGTTATTGGTACTCCGATAGGCGCATTCATCCTCTCGGACCATTCATACAGTCCCTTCGCACACCCCGGTTGTGCCGCAGTGGCTTTCTTTGTATTCCAAAACCGGCTTCTGACTACGAGTGCGAGACGGTTAGTAAACTATCAATAACCGAGAGGACATTTATATCCTGCTTTCTCGGAACTGGAGCGTTGGCAAATATTGAGCTCGGCTGTTATACTCAATCTACATGTTGCACTTTGAGGTAATTGGAGGGGACTACTGCAATGAATCCTCCATTGGAACTATCTGACGAACGATGTGTGCTTGATGTAAGTCCTATTTGCCAATCATCTCGAATATAACTAATTGGTGTTCACACCAACCCGATTATTAGCTCCATGGTTGTCCCCGCAAATTAGCCTTTAATTCGGCTGGTAATATTTAATATGCAATAATATGTGAGAAAAGCCGAACTGAAGAAGGCAGCATGTTCCGCAAGAGAATTTTCCCTCATCCAACCATCTCATCTCATGTGGTCTTGTATGATCCACTCCTTGGTCAGAAGCGGATAGCAGAGAGCTAGGCTTGTTGCAATATTGTCCGTATCAAAGTCCTCGGGTTTTATCTTCTGAAAGCCATATGTGGAGATCGTGGTCATCTAACCCTTCAAATAATGGATTCAATGCTGACAAGTTGAGCAATAAAAGCTCCTCGGAGAACGGCTGTCCGGAATCGATCTTCATTCGGAAGGGGGGAGTCATTACTTGGGCTCCCCATTGGTTTCCCTGCTAGAATGGACCAATCCTGTACTGCTGATCCCAGCTAGCTGGCTCCGCATAAGTGGTTCTATCCTCCATTGGGATATGGGGTACGCTAGAGACCCCCGCATATGGCGCCCATGCAAATTCGCCATCTGCGATTATGCCATGGTCTCTTGCCTCTGTTCCCCACGCGGCCTCGGTATCTGCAAGGAGGATGTCGATTTCATCTGGGGACCGCTCGGCTGCAACATTACGTGGAGATAGAACCGGACTGTCTGGTATTCCAGAATCAAAGTATGCAAAGAAAGCATGAAAGACAGAACGACGCACAAAAGCTGCGCTGACTCGCTGGTAATCGCTAGCACTTCTCAATGACTCCCTTGAGAGGGCGAACCGGTCAGCGTCTACTGAGTCTGTAAATGGCTTTCCGCTTCGTCTCTCCAGACCGACATCTTCATTGTCAGGTGGGAAATCACTTGGCATGGCTCGGGGAGGTTCAACGGGTTGTAATTGGCTTTCATTGTTGGCGGGGACATCGAACCCGCGATTACTAGCCAGCCAGAGGAAGTGATGCCGAAGGTCCGCTAAGTCAAAACTATTATGGCGCTCGTGAAGGCCCAGGCTAATTGCACGCTCAACATCAACGTGTTTTCGCGGAACACGGCGGCGGTGTTCCTTCACTGTTGTCATCTCAAACGCATACTGGAAACTGAAACGCCACAAGTCGCAAAGGTCCCTTTTTAGCAATACGTCGATATATGCGCTTGAAATAAGCCCACCTTCAGGGATACTGTTATATTGGCTTCTCAAACTTTCGTCAATCGTAGGAGCTCTTCCCTCTGCTTCTTCTTCTTCTTGGTTGTCTTCCTCCTCGCTATTTCTCCTTCGCTTGGTCTTCCTCTTCGGCTGGTTTATACATAATTGTCGCATGACATTTTGACATACGTCGAGGTATAGTATGTCTTGAAAGAATGTCTCTAGGGTGGGGATAGGATAGTCAATATTTCGCAGATAATGGAAGATCCGATCACGATCCTGAGGAGCCACAATAGCAGGAAACAGATCCTTGTTTTCCATTCCCGTCTCTAAAAATTCAAGATCTCCCTTGGAAACCTTTGGCGCCAGCGATTTGATTTTCTTGATTGTCCCTCCATCAACGGCTGCCAAAATAGTATTGTCATTTCCCGCCAGTTTGTAGAAAGTATCTTTAATTTTCCTCAAATAACATATGATTGGCTATAATTAACCATTATTAGCTTGCCAATGAGCATAAAGGGATAACTTTGAACAATATTACCTCGTCACACTTCATCGCCAACAGCTTGTGTAATACGCCGATACTCATGTCGTCCCAAAGACCATCAACTTGAAGAAGATCATCAAACCTTTCGCGTAACGACTTATGTTTCAGTAATGATTTGAGATAACCTCCTTTCCTGCTTCGACCCCCTTTTCTACTCCCTGGGGAACTTTCCAAGACAGCCCACCAGTAATTCTCCGCTGCCTTATTAGATGATTGTCTGTGAGGATATCCTTGGTAAGAGCGGATTTTTCGATAAATTCGACCGTCCGGGGGGAATCGATCGTTTGAATAACTTTCCTGGAGGGTGCGAATGAGCTCGTCACGTTGGTCACCTGAGTACCAGTCAGAATATACAAAATCCTGAGTTCCCGATCTTCATCATAATCTAAGCGGTCATGACCGATATGTAACTCACTCACAGGCTTCTTCAGCTTCAGTAACGTAGACGTCGACCACGCACCATGGGTCTTCGACGTTCAATTCTTTGAACCTCTTTTCAGCTGCAGCAATGACATCCTCGTGATCAAGTACAAATAAATGACAACCGAGAGCTACTTCCAATTCTGGCAGCGGCACTTCTGGTGCTAGGCTTTTCGGGTCTTGCCATTTCACTCGTTTTCCCCATTCGGAAGTGTCAATCATGACGGGTATGTGGTATTTCTCATCTAGACGTAGGAATCCATGGTAGTTAAAGAGTTGCTCCAGGCGAGCGATATTTGGATGATTGTTGGTGTCTCGGTTGAAGTTTGTGTCAGACTTAAGGTCGCTGAGCCTAACGATAGCGGCTCCCTGGAAGCAACTTCTGCGGTATATGGAAAGTTTGCACTCTTCTACTTCAATTTCACGCTGCTTTGCCAGCTTTTTTCGTATCTTGCGCGAGATCGGTACTCTGTTTGAAGTGGAAGTAGACGGCATAGTCTCCCTCTTTCTTGCCTTGGATGATGATGTTCTTGCGAATGAAAACCTTGCTTACCAGCATGGGAGACGGAAAGAATTACTTGGGAGTTGTATATTTATAACATGTCCACTCTTCCTTAATATCTTAACAGAAGCCGCAAAACCTTCGCCAAGGCGAAAGCTCACATTTGAGGTGGAAAGCATCAGTTTGAACATAATCGCATTATTAAAAATGATTTACCATCATTTCTCTGGAGCTGGTGTATCTCAGAGTACGGGATGCCTCAATTTATCACAACAATGAGAGGAGTGACTATAAAATATTTGACTAGGAGTTAAATGAACACACAAGAGCTCTAAGACATATCTGTACCTGTATTTCAGGGGACTAGCTGATGGGTAATCCAATTGAGAGGCCAGTACCATCTCATTATTATATGAAAGCTGATGAGAACAAAAATTTTTACTTAACTGATGGCCTTGGGGGTTTGATCCCTTCTATAGAGGACCACAATGCATTCCATTTCCAAGTGATAGTTCCCATAAAGACTGTTAACCCCCCTTTCCTCCGGCAAGACGGTAACCTTTCTGTTACACACTGTATAGCCAAATTGATTTCTTTCTGTCAATAATATAAAATATGCTCTGGCACACACTGAAACTTCTGGGGAGGGTCTGCCCTTTAGCCCTTTCAGTAGCGGGCTTGATTTGTCTCGCTATAGTGTTTGCCGGATGCACATCTTCATCCTCTCCCTCGGATTTTTATTTCATGAAGGTAAGTTCATCGGTCATTTATTGGCATTCGACTAATTTCAAAGCGTTAGCTAAACTTGACCAATTTTCCGGACCTCAGTAGTCTCCACCTACGCCGAGGACTTAGCATCGCTGGTGTGGACACGTCCAGTGTCACGAGTGGAGCTTCCGATGCTGCCAACAGCGCGACTAATGTTGCTGCAAATGAAGTAGCTCAAGTCTCCACTACGGTACAAACTAAAGCCGACCAGGCCAGAGACCGCCTCGAAACACTATCCAAAGATCTTAGGTTGCATCTTCCCGCATATTATGCCGTCGGGCTCTGGGGCTATTGCCAGGGCGACAACAGTACAGGGCCCTTTGCAAACTGCTCCAAGCCAAGTACTTCCTTTTCGTTTGACCTTCTGGAGATCCTCGGCTCGGCATCCGAGGAGATCAAAGATATGTTGCCGAAAAACGACAATAAAGTCCTTGCCGGCTATCACGATTTCTCACGATGGACAATCTTAGCATACATACTCGGGTTTATCTTCACTATTGCTACGATCATTATACAAGTTGTCTTGTTAATACTTTCTAAAGGGAAAATATTCCTCATCGCCTCTTCTATTGTAGGTCCAACTTTGGTAGCCTTTGAGGTTATCTACTGACTTCGATGAAGCTAGCATCAGTTTTTGTTACTGGTGCGTCCATTGGTGTGACAGTGATATATGGCCTAATAACTGGTGGTATCGAAAGCGTCTTACACCCATTGGGTGCCCATGCTAGCCTTGGGGCCCAAACATTAACTTCAGCTTGGCTAGCCGTTGTATTTTCCATTATTGCTCTACTCATATGGCTGATCGAAATGTGTTGCTGTTGTTTTTGACGTCAAACAAAAGTGGCGATGGGAATGATGTTGAGGGCTCGTTTCGCATCGCTCGAAGACTGATTATTTCTGGCTGTAAGAAAGGGCTGCGGGTATGTTCCGAGCAACAGAATGAAGCATCTAAATACTAGACATTCAACTGTGTTGGATACATAAAAATTCTAAAAATGTCCACAAAACCGTTCATCGTGTGATATTGGACAATCCCAGAAGGTATCCAATTAGTTCAAGCCGGGATATGCAAAGTAAGTTGGCCTGATGAAGTTAATTAGCCGAGAGCCTTGCACCACCGCATTGGATAATAAGGGTAGGCACCGCTCTCCGGCGGTTATGTATACAATAAATAGTAGTAGACAAGGAAACAGAACACAGAGTAGCACAGTATTTTCATTATGTAAAATACTAAAGGGAGGGGTGTACCGTTCGAGCAGTGCCGAAGCTGGCTGGGTGACACGATTCAAATTAACAAAACATACAGAGATAAAATCAAAGGAACAAAAACACAAAAGCGGGGCTAGCTGCTGCTCTGGTCAAGAAAGTGGCTGGGAAGTCAGAAAATATAATTTTTGATAGGAAAATGCGGAGAGCTGGTCAACTCAATTACACAATTTTGTTGCATGGAGCAACTAGTGTAGTTGTATTTCGCTGTGGAGTTATGTGGGTCACAATCCAGTAATATAGATACTTTTGCCATTAGCCAAAATCCCCGGAATCATTAACCAAATGTTGATTTTACAATTTACGAAGAAATGGGAAAGCTCAGGCCTCAATCTAACAGGACCGCATGTCTAGTACTATTTTTTGGCTCCCTGCATTATCTCTACTACACGGTGTAATCGTACAGCGAAGCTTTTCACGTGCCACACCATTTTCGCGATGATTGTTATCTAGCCATGAAACTTTCGCTTTAGGTGGACAGGAAATGGTATCGCAGGTGTCGCGGGCAAAAGGCTGTTTCAAGGTCTTGATGAACCAGGACCCACTTGCTCCCCCAACAGGGATGAGCTTGTCCCGCCCCGCGAGAGCTACCGATCTCTTGAAGAGCCACCACTCCTGCAAGAGCTACCGCTTCAGCGAGAGCCGAGCACTATTTTCTTGGGTTCATTATGAGCCCTCGGGCCGAGCAGGGTCACATCCGGAATCAAGACTGCTCAGTTATTTCCATTCGTGGACAGGAATAATATGGAAATTTTCCGATTCCTGCAGTGACACCATAAATATTTGGTTGACTCAAAATTCATAAACCAGTTAAGCCTCGGAGGTTTGAGCGTTCAATCCGTGATACACCTTCTTAAACACACGCAAATATTACGGCTGGTGGGCTTAAAAAGGGAATAATTCTTTTGAGGGAAGTTCTTTGGTTCAACAAATGTAAAATGTGTCGAGGTGCAAACCTATCCCAATCAATCAGGGAGTTGAGTATGTAGTCTTACAGTATGTACCATTGACTTCTTATATAATGTGTTGAATTCCGGTGGAACGAGCTGGACAGATAATCTCTAGAATATAGCAACATTGTGGAAACAGATTCTCGAGTGTCTGGCAAAGCAATGGAGTGACCCTTCACCATAGTGTTTATTTCGCTGTTCTTTTGAGTAAATTCTGGCTTTTTGGTTTCTACGGTTTCATTACTTTAGATCATATCATCAGTAATGGCTCAACGCGCAGCTAGCAGATTTGTGAGGGTTTTTCGTATCGCGATTAATCGCCTGCGCGCATAGTATATATTACTTTAATCTATTTCAACCCAATTTTTGGTACTTTTTGATATGAGAAGCATAAGCGGAGTTCTCATCGGTTTAAACAAAACCTGCCTCAGAGGTCGCTTTTAAACATGTCCTTGTTCATTGCGCCCCATTGTGTAAATCGGGTAGGGGCTTCTCCCTTCATAGTCAGCCATAACGATCTTGGTCATTAGTTGTGCAATAGTAAAATTAAAGAAAGATACAAGCTTATATCTATCGTACTTGGTAGAGCATTCTCCTATCATCCCCATTTGCTCTATGGAATCAATGGCCAAGCCGTCTAGACTCTCATTAAACTCTGGATCCTCTGTCTCCCATTATTCCTCCCTCTTCTGATCGCTGCGCTTTCCTTTCCTCTTTTTCTTTTGAATCATTTTCTCAAAAATTCGCGCTCTACAGCATGTCGGAAGTGATTTATACCCCCTGGTCTTCAGCTGAAGAGGTCAATCTCTTGGGTTGGTTGTCGCAGCACCAGCATTTGTCATGGGATGACAAGTCCAATGAGTACTCAGATACCTTTGGTTACTACCGAAGTCCCGAGTCACTTCGCGGGAAACAGAATCAGCTGATGAAGGGTATCCGGCGGCAACGGCTCGTCTCAAAACGAACATTATCAGAGCTTCGCCATGTGGCCGTCCGCCGGACACGACGCCGACGGCGAAGAAAGTTCTCGGATAATCCTGATTCGCCTCCTACCCGTCTTGGGGCTCCTGATCCCCGAGAGCGCCTGCAGCAGCAGCAAGACCGTTCTCACGGATCATCCAGGTCGGAGTTCCCTCAATTAAGTGAGATACCTGCGCGCGGAGTACAAATGCCAAATTGGACGACTAACAAATCTATGGTAGATCCTACGGAGGGGACAAATCTCCCTCAGAGCCCTGACGGAACACGCTCTGTTTCACGAAGACTTTGGAATATCTTTGTCCGAGTGAAAAAAGCATGGTGACACTAGGAATAGAAGACATAAAGCGGAATCAATATTAGTACTGTACACAGTACAGTGATATTCGAAATCAGTTTTACCTCCAGTCTCTTTCTCTTTAGTTCCCGGGTCCCACCTAAGGTGTAGTAGTCCGTATTAGGATATCTTTCCGCCGGCCTTTGCATTGTCGATGTACCTCCGATGAGCTCGTTTAAATTACAGTAATCTTACCTCTCTGCAGTCTAGTTCTTGTCTCTCTTGTTCAGCATATAATGTTACAGTGCTTTTTTTATTAAACGCATGCAGCAAATAGCAGCCATTTATATGCATTTGCTCTCGCATTCGCGTAATGAGCGTGGGAAAGCCCAGTAGGTAAAAAACCACGTCGGAGCAGTCCAAACTCACTTTATCATGCTAGGCCACGGAGGCCTTGCTCTAGAGCGACTTGAAGGCGGCGGGCCTCAGAACGAAGGTGGCCAATCTGCGTAGACTCAACCGCTAAGTTAATAAGCTCCTCCTCCGAATACATAGAAGCTGGATGTCATGGGACTAAACTCATCGGCCAACTTGGCAAAAATATGTCGCTCAATGTCTTGACGACAAGCATTATCAACGAACGTCTTCCGAGCAACCTGGTTTCATGATCAGAGGATATTCTATTAGGTTTCAAATGAAACAGACCTTGTAATAAGCAGTCAAGTCGGTTTTTGCTTCAGAACATGCTTGCTCCTTCATGTCAACGATGACACGCTTTTTGGGGGATGACAACAATTTAAAACAGGCTCTTTCTGTGTTATCCAAGTGGAGAGTGCCGTTCCAATCGTCTCGGATCGCATCACGCACTGAGTCTTCAATGAGGCCCTTAAAGGCTTCGTTTATTGCATTCTGGATATTGTCAGTGTAATAATGATTGTACGTAATTGGCTGTCGTGTTTTATCTCCAAGATTCTTTTCGAGTTCGTGTTCCGCTGCTTCGGTATTTGCCTCCAGCGTGGTGCTGACTAGGCGACCAATGTTTTCGCGAACCTTCCCATCTTTGATAGCGTACGTCAATGCGGCATTCACAAACCGGGAAACAATCTTCGCGACCACCACGATATGTTCTCCAGCAATTTGGGCCCATCGCAATGATTGCAGATGGAACAGCTCGGCAAGGAGAGCTTGGTTGTAGTTGCCTGGTAGCTCTTGGCCCCTCGTTTGGTCATAAATCTGCAGTGGTTGAGTATCACAGTAATTTCTCTCACTAGCGGAAAGTCATACCTGTGGAATCTAGTCAAGCATTTCCTATTTCGTCACAAAAAGTTGTCCACCTTTGTCTTTACCGTCATCTGAGGGGTTCGTCGAGACGATCTTTCTTTTTATACCATACTGTCTAATATAGTCAGAGAAATTTCCATTCTCCATATGGATAGTAGCACGGAGAAGAACTGAGGATTTTTCCTCTCGTATTTCAAAGAAGCTCGCGTCACGACCTCCGTATGATCCATCAACGCCGGCTTGGATAACATTGTAGTAATTGGTGCCAATCTTTGTCAAGAACATGCGTATCTGGCTTGGAGATTTTCGTTCCGTTCCAAATTCATCAAGCTCTTCATTTTTCTCCCGGAGAAGACGACGTATATCTTCACGAACTTTGGGAAGCTCACGCTCGATGAGTCTATCCCAGTTTTCTTCCAGAAAATATCGCAATTTGTCAACCCCAACACGTGAAGAATCCAGTCCCTGCTTCTTCCAAGGCTCAGTGGAAAATAGGCCAGTCCCGTTCTGCGTCGCTCTTCCATGGTCATACCCGCCTTGAGCTCCGTCGGGCTGGGGTCTTTCAGGACAAAAAGTCCAAGTGTGAGTTTGGTGCGGCCGCAGCTGTTGGCAAGCCGAGTGATGCGTACCTCCGTACCAGCATTGATGAGATTTAGCTTGGTAATCATTCCGACGGTTCGGAGGCCATCCTCGTCAAAATGTCGTGCACGCTGGCTGATACCGCACGCTGGCTGATACCCTGGGTGTCAACGTCGCTGGTGGCCGGTATGACTGCAAGGATGATGGCCCGAGAATGTTGCAGATAGGATGCTACTAAACTCTCAACTACCTTCAAGCTGATATTAGCCCAGGAAGGTCGACAATGGTTAGGTGGAGACCTGTATTTTCAACTAGCTCAAGCCTGAGAACGTCCGCTGCAAACGGCGCGCAAGAGACAGTCACCCACGTGCTTGCTGTATTTACTTATTGGGATACAGTAGCACTGTAATGCATTGAAAAGTTTGAAGTTGCCATGCAATACTCAGATAACAGAATGTGGTTCTAGCTAATCATGAAACAATGGCAATACAACTTAATTTTTTCCAGAAGGGCAAATATGATTTGAAACACGGTTTTCTCCAGCCAGAACTCGTGCTGTAGGAAGGACCCACGCGTTCCACTTCATGTTCAGGGTTTTGGCCTGATGAAGAGTGCGTCTGTCTGAATAGCATCGACCCAATCATGAGGTGCTTTTCCAGGGATTCGTACTGATCCTTTCAGAAAAACCTTGCGACCTTCAACTTTTTCTGGCCAAGCACGGAGAAGGATTGGCGCTGAAGGTGGAACGGGATGAATGAACGACGTATTTAGGTAAGCAGTGAACGCTGGTTTGTGTTTGTGTTTGCAACAGTCGGCGAGAATACGGTCCATCAATAGAGCAATATACCCACCGAACAATTTACCATCGTAGTAACACATTTGCTGGGAAGGAGTCAGAAGCAGAAGTGATTCTGCCTCCCATCCTAGCCTATGGGGCTTGAAAGTAGGACGGTAGCCTTGAAGTAGAGAACGCATCATTTGGTCAGAAGGGTCGGTGACGGAATGCTGAAGACACAATAATCAGTATACTACAATAGATATCTGCCTCGTTGGCACTCACAAGATGTTGATCTGGTAATTCACTGCATAAATCAAAGGGGGGTGTTTGATGAGGTTGCGCGAAAGATCGGCATCCACGAAAGGGTTGGGAGAAAAACGCAATCAAAGAACGCTTGTACATGTCTGTCGCAAAATTATTGGAATAATGTAAATGATCATGGGAAAGTTTTCGTCAAAGAATAGCGCGCTATATATATCTGGCGATATCCGCGGGCTATATCAACTAAAAATTGAGCTGCCAAGGACGAATTGAACTATGGTGAGAATTGAACGATGGTGACACTTGGGTAGGTAAAACTGGATGTTAAAAGATCGGCATATTTAACGTTAGATTGAAAGGTGATCAACTTCGTCGTGATATTTCCTACAAGTATATTATTGAGCATCAGATCAACCAGGTCATGCTTATTTTCTTCATGAAACCTAGTTAGAACGGAGGCTACTCGATGAAATGTTTATTTACGGTGTGTAAATAGCTGGTCTCACCATTTAGAAGATAAAAATATAAAATGATATTTATTCCAAAGGCCGTTTAGCAGGGTATGATACGAGTTCCTAATGAGGTAGGGGTAAAAGGACAAGGTTTGTTCAAGCAGCTCGGTGCTGAGTAATGCTACCTCTGATATTTTACTTCACCGTTTCTATGACACAGGGAGGATAGATATATATATAAACCCCAAACTGTTGTTCAACTGCTCAGAAGTCGTTCGGTGAGAGTTGATTTCGGGGACTTGTAAACTGGCGAGGAATTCCCAATAATACCAATCTAATAGCTGGTTCAAGAACCGCTGAGGTGGGAGCAAAAGCGATTCATGCAGTAACTTATAAAGCTACGCCCATCGGTGTCTTTATCTCGTAGGTTCCGCACTTCTACTTGTCAACGGTCACAGGCAATCAATATAGCCGCCAAAGTATTCCTCTTCTGCACTATAGTATGTTTCTTGTGAACTTCAATAGCAGTACTAGAAGACAATCTCTAACAATTCAGCAATTCGCACGAGAGACATGAAAAAGGACATTCATCAAAAATTCCCAACAAAGTCCACACTCGATACCGAAAAACTATACCATAGATTAAAAGCCGCTTTGTGTGTGTCTTTGAGAGCGCTAGCGCTAATAGTCATGTTGTTTGGCTCTGTGTTAGCTGCACTCGTGGGTGGGGGCCATCTTCCGCTTTCTGGCAGCTGGCGAGAGAGAAACGTCGAATGATGCGGAAGAGGGATACTTTTACATGTATAATACCCATCCACTTGCGAAAGTTCACCGGTAGAGCTCTTTAAATGGACTGGTTGGTTTTGTTTTTTGTTGACTACGAGGCTGGCTTATTTGATTTATTGTAAAACCATGTTCAGAAGTCATGCAATCTATCATCAGCCATGGAGTTGAGTACTTGAACAAGAAGCGCGTTCTTGCGTGAAAGGAACGGCTCTCCTACCCTGGAAGAGATGACAAGTGCACCAAAATGCGAAACTTTGCCTTGAAAACTTGAGTTTTTACGCCTAGAACAATGATGGTTATTGACAGTACATTGCCTTATATGCCATCGTTCGTTGATATTAGCACCATCTCGTATGCTATATAGCCAAAATCTTAGGGACAACATTTCAAAGAGCTTCCTCGTTCACTTTGGTAGGTGTCTCACACCTCGGTTCCGAGGTGCAGCCCTTTGAGCTCCTTAGGAGCCTACCAATACCCGTGCCAAGATTATCAAAGGCTTGTCTAAAATAGGCCAGTTCATGTTCTTGTTTAGCGTATCTACTTTTCAGATATTCACGTTCTTGGCACAATTGAATGTTTGCTGTGCGCAGTTCCCCATTCGCGCTCTCAAGACGTAGGCTCTCGGACTTTTTTGCGACATAGGATTCATACAGCCGTCGGTAAAATCTCACGATCTGGGCAGCTTGGTGTGCGAGTTGCGGGTCATCTGGATTCAGTCGCTTCTCGACGAGCGGCTGGAATGGCTCAGCGTCTGAGGCCTGTGCCTCGTTTTGGGGCAGTTGTAGATGTGGTGGCTTTAGCCTAGGGTCAGTCCACAGCTGGAAGGTGGGCAAAATTGTTGCTTACCAGCTGCTGGCCATGGTCCTCTCTCGCTGAGAATACCGGGGGCTCATTGACGGGTCGAGGTGAGGCGCTCCCTCTGCCTTCGTCATGCTCAATTTTCGTTTCATGCTCGTTATGAGGACCGTCCATTCTGAGAGTCGGTCGCTTGGTAGTTGATTCCGTGCTTGGGCATGAGAGCCTATTTATACCAAACGACCGGGCCAAATTCTGATGAGCAAGCAACCACTATGGCGCGCCATGTTCCTAATGCCGAGTCTGATGTGTATTCTTAGTATTGAGGGTAATGCACCCACCCAGAAAGAAATGGATCTTGTTGCCCAACCTATAATCCACAAGTTCAACGTGAGTAGCAACCAGTACTTATCAGAGGGGTTCAGGACCTGACAAAGGTGCATGTGCAAACCTTGGATGTTGGTTTGCTCAAGGATTTCAATGCCCTCGTTCGGCGGAATGTTTTTGATAAATGGACGGGTCAAGGTTCTTGGTGGGTAGTTCATTCGATTATCCAGTGTTCTTTTTTGGGGGGTCGGGATGCTGTAACCTGTTTAAATGTAAATGCACAAATACGCGCTCTCGCTCGAGCAAAACCAGTTCGATTTAAACAAACGTGTTGGAGAAGCCTAAATAAACCGGGTGTTATATTTGTCGGAACGATGGATGAGAGTTACGTCTTGGTTCACCAAACCATGCATTATCTTACTGCTAGCTTCGAAACGTTTTCAAGGTGAAAGGAACGCGACCGCATGTTTCTTTTAATTCCCTTTATCTGCTTATCCGATCTAGCTGCAATACGTCAGTTCGGTTGATGTTATCTTGCGAGACTGACGCTCTCAACTGCATGGGCCATCTATATCGCATTCCACCCTGCCAGGCACGAAGTATGGCTACGATAGTTGTGGATCGGCTAAATCCAAGATGTGGCATTTAAATTAAAGATTTGATCTAGGATAAGAGAAAAAGAGAAGAGCCAATATTCATAATATGTATCTACATTGTTCAACCTTTGCAGTCGTTGTCGGAAGCATAACGATTGTGGTCGTGTGAATCATATCTCGGAGTTTATTGATGACATCAGTTGTAATATAGAGGCATTTTGATTGATTATCCTATTCCAGAAGGAATACGTGAGGCTATAAATACAGCACGAGCTCCAAGTCGATTTCGAATCTACTTTCTTCTTCGTATAGACAGGTGTTAACGATCGGTGAATCGGTAAGGTCTCGTACGTGGCAATGGATTATCATTAAACAGCTGTCCTCCTCTAAGTCCATTCGTCCCCTGTTACATACATACTCAGACTCAGGGGCTTGCTTCTTAGCAAGCTTCTCCTGTGGATCCTGTCCAAAACGAGCTCTAGTGGTAAACTACCACTGACAACAGGCTTTGTTCCTGATCTGCACCAGCCTCATATCACAACAACATACACCGAATTTTAGGATAAATAATTTCCCGAGACTTTTCTGACACTGTTAGATATGACCTCTACTCTTTACTACTATTACAGCAATGTAAGGGGTTTTCGTGCGCGAAATCGTGCCTGCCTAGAAATGATGGATTTGAATGGTACTATACTAATTGTGATTCCGATGTTGCCATGTACACAGTTACCCATGTGTCAGCACCAAAGTGTGTTCGATTAGATCGGAAAGGTGGGAAGTTCGAGCCCTACGTATTATAAATATTTTGTTATGATCTCTCCTTCCACTCGGAGTCCACACATGCAATTTGCGTTCCTGAACGACCCAAGTAGATCGATGATCTAACTTGGCGGCGTCGTGTCGTGTCGTGTCGTGATGTCCACGGTCTTTGCTAAAGCTTTTTGCCTTATTTTCATTTGAGGAATGCGCACGAAATATTTTGGGCTCGAAACTAGTTTAGAACAAACAAGAATCACCCATCACGAAACCGGACCATGTTGCCCAAGTCGACTGCGCGAGGCATCCAGGCCTTGCCGACGCGCCTCCACGCGAGTCGCTTGGCAGGGAAAAGATAGCAACTATACGCGTGAAAAAGTAAGTTTTAATTCTCGTTTGATGGAAGGTTTCCTCATTCATCCTCTGTAACCTGGCAATCTTCCGACCCCAGAGTCAGATATAGTCCTTCGCTCTGCCTGCCGCTGGCTAGATCCCAAGGAAAGATGTTTTCATTATTGCACTCCAGTTTGAGTGGTCTGCTCTGGTGAGCCAGTTCAAATCAGCCTTCCACTGCAAAACTAGAAATCCACAAGGAGAGTGGTAGTGACTTACATCAGGGCCGTCCTGCAGCTGACTATAATATTCCGGCCGGGAATCGCCGTGATCAAGACCACGAAGGACAGGAGGACTAGTCTGGATAGATGTAGTGCAAACATTATGGGAAGAAAATCTCGATGGGCAAGAAGGCCCAGGATGCGAGGAGAAGCAGTTCTTTATCGAATCTCCTGTGCTCGGAACGTGGACGAGGCCTGCAAATAGATTAGTGTTCTTCTGGTCAGTATGTTTCAACGGCCTACATATACGGGCAGAGGTTCAGCCTCTGTGAAATTAATTGTGCGTAATTCGAATCCGAGAAAGGGGAAATGACCGTATTGATTGTGATAACTACATAACCCTCTCGTGGAACCTTGGTTACTGTAATAGCCCACCCTCGGCGTGTTGACTGCACTTCTTAGTCCCACTAGACCTATCCCCCGCGTATGCGCTTCCGCACCTCCCTGGAGCTGACTGGTGGAGATTGATGGGTTGCTCTGGGGCGCAGCCGTTCGAGCCAGGCTTGCCGAATCGCCTCTTTGGTAATGACTTTTTCCTGCTTTTGCTCGTCGTCATCCTGGCCGAGGATTTCGGGAGAAGTCCACCATGCGGACTCAGGGCCCTGAGACGGCTTCTGGCGCAGTCGAAGGGTGATACGGCTTTGTTGACGTGACGGGCTGATGTGGATTTCTCCCGTGGTGGCTCTTTCTGCCAGCCGGCGCGAACGGCCGAGAACTCTTCCCTTCCCCGTGGTCGACGTAGATCGCGTATTAGGCGGGTGTTCCAGAAGGCTAAGTCTCTCCGGGGGAATTTCTTTATTCTGGCGCGTTCGCTTGTGAGAGATTTGCGCCATCTGTGCTAAGGAAGTTGAATGAATTTGGCACCTTTAGATTGGATCATTAGAGGTATTTATCTTGTCGGAAAGTGCTACGATTAGACCAACTTTTCCCCTCATATTTCGAGGCGATGGAAGCCACCCTCAGGTTTACCCAAGTGCCATCCCAAAAATTCTTACATTCCCATAATCGTAACCCAATTCCAACAGATAGGGGAAACTACTATACTTTGTTGCTGGCGACCCGTTGAATGAGGAACTCAACTGGCCTAATGGAAATGATCTTCTATCGTTTACGTTTAGGTCTTACCTAGTAGCAACTTATTATTCAAATAAACAACACCCAATGAGGTTATTCTCACTGATAAACAGGGTTGGTTGTTAGCCTCATGCTGAATCGTACGAAGAAAAATCTAGTAAACATTCGTGAGTCTCTACAATAAACGTCAACACCCAGTCACGGAAATTTGTAAGACCATGTCAGATATGTATATAGGACACACTACGGTTGTAGGCCAGCCGCCAAAAATGCTCCAATGATACTCTCAAGCAACGAGAAACGTGCGCTGCTAAGGCAGCAATGTCGGGAAGCACTGGCAGCTCATATTCGTAAAGTACTCCAAAATCAAGAGCACACAACCCCAATGGCAACTAATGGTGACACTCAGATGAGCGATTAGGCCTTACTGTCGCACCGGGTCGGGTCCGATTACAGCCCTCCGCAGCAGACGGCTATGCATGGTCGGTGTCAAAGTCTCAAGAATACTTGTTGAAAACAAATTTGAGTAATGGGACAGTCGGCTTTTACCAGGCGATACGTGATGCACTCGGGTGCTCGATCGAAGCTGTTATTCCGCAGACGTTGCGGGAGTCTGATGCAGGCTCCTATAAAAATATGAGCGACGAGGTGAGCCACGAATGTTTGCTGCGTTTCCCAAATGCTGAAAACCCCAAGCGGCCAAGGTCATCGAAGCTTTCTAAGCCACTCGGGACAGCTTCCGAGGGTGATTCTTTCACGGCCACTATTCGACGACTCGAAGGCGCAAACCGGGAACTTACTGTTGAGCTTGAACGCGGCCAAATATATTCAGAGGAATTACTTGAGGAAAGGCGACAGTGGGAGGCAAAGTATCGCGGGATTTATGAGGAACTCGACAATAGCAAGTCATTGGTGAAACAGTTGGAGAAAGACCTGAATCGTGCGCACATGGGGATTGCAGAAGCCATGGAGACACTAAAGAACAACCAGCTTCCAGAAAAGAAAGAATCATGCGCACAAGAGGATGTTTAAATTTTAACATAGCGCTCTGTCAAGTTACTTAGAGAGCTGTTGCCTCTCTCCTGGCAGTCGGTACTCCAGGTTCATGCTCCTGAGCCCTAGTTTGCAATTATGTTAGTGAGCTACAGTCCTTAATCTTTTCAATGTATTCTTAAACTTGCCCTTTCCGCTCTGTCTGGCCGCTCACTCCGAGTGATCGCTAAACCCTATGGATCGCCCCAGAGCCCATAAATCCAACCTTGGGGAGAAATTCTCAGGGGTTGGGTGTAGCGAGGGTGTAGCGAGTGCCATATGATACTCAAATTTTCGGATCCTCTTGATCAACGTCGACAATGTACCGCTGACGCAAGTGCTAGTCGCAGCTACCCAATGGTATGCTGAGCGGCAACCCTGCCTACAACTCTCCAGACTTTTACCGCCATTAGTGGGCTGGCCCAGCATCTTGACTCTGGAGATTGGGCTAGAGGGTCTACTATGTCCCGCAAAGCTCCCGGGTGTATTGGAGTTTGTCTGCAAAAGATGGTATTGAAAAGGGGAATCCTGATGAGGGTTTTCAACTAGTTAGGTGAGCGGAACGCACCGCAATGAGTGAGCCAAGCGTCCGGTCCTCTATGCTACCATCCTCTCTTCGGTCATGACGTTACGTAGCCTATCACCCATAAAATTTCTTTTCTCACTCATTTACGGGGTGGCCCTCGTTTATTCCGGCATTGTGAGCTGGAATCCGGAAGTTGCCAGGTCCAGCATTGATGTTTCTTGTCATTATTGTGATTTATTGATACAGTACAGTGACATTTGAAATCAGTTATACATGCAGATATCCACTTTCTGAGTCACTATTCAATACGACCGATTTCAACCAAAACGATTTCTATGGGCTGACAGGAACAGACTGGATCGGATTGTCGTTCGAGCAGGCGCTCAAGTGTGTCAGTTACAGACAGAAGAAACTAGCTCTGAAGCGTGAGATATTGAGGCAATCAGAGAGCATATGTGCATCACAGAATGTCCAGACACAGTATACGTCCCGGATGGACGTTGAATCTGGACTAGAATAGGCCCACGGGAGTAGAACCACCCTCCGATGCCATTAGCCAATGCCATAAAGATAAAAGACGCCGTTAGTCGAGACATACTCGAGAAAAAAGCGTTGTAGAGCGAGACGCTGCATAAAGCCAATGCTCCAAACACTCCAATGACAAGAACTCGTTCTTCCTTTTCTCTTGGCCAAGTTATCAAATAGGTGACACAGACCACCCCGGCCAGTGTGACTCCCAGGACAATGGAAGTGCTTGTTCCACCACCGGTATTCTCTAAAAGCAAGACCGATACGGATGTCCCCCATATATGCAGAATAATTCCAATGTGGTCCAACAGGAGGAAGAAAGAAGGGAGCTTCTTTCTCGAGTCAAGCACGTAGTGACAAAAAGTAGAAGTGCCAAAACAAAACAAATTAGCTGAGAGAGAAATCAACGCTGCGATCGCATTGCTTGAGAATGAAGGGCACCGAGATATATAGAAAATAAAACAGAGCAGGATTACACTGCCGCAGAAATGGAACTTCGGGTGGACAGAGCCGTTGGTGTGGACGAGCTTGTATTGTAATGCGCGTCGGGGCCTCGAAGAACAATATCCGGCCTCCATATCGACAAAAGAAAATCACTGAGTATTTTATTGCAACCCAGACAGGCGATAAAGCTTTTCAGATGGGAAGGAAGGTCTTGAGACCGGTCGTAGGGCTCGGGCAAACAGAGCCTTCCTTTGGAGACACGCCTTCATTATTTTATCATTCAAAATGATGTGAGCCCCTCAACTTGGGCACTATTATATCGTAAAATGCCAGTTTATTTGTGCTCAGAGTGGTGTTATCAAATAAACAGCCCCACAAAACTTCATCATGTTTCACCTGTTCATGCCTGTCAGACTAAATTATGACTAAACTTTACAAGCAGAAAGTATGAATGGAGAAAAGCACACACAGATCCTACCAGAGGGGAATTAGACGATCTTTACCAATAGGAAGTCTCGTCAATGATAAATCTAAATAGAACATGCCCTTATCGTCAGGTTGATTGTAGACCATTTCCCGCGCTTTCACGATATCTCAAGTTATTTATTGACAGCCTTTCTTTATTGAAGTTTATTGAGGATACTATTTAGCACGCCGCTTCTGGATGTTCATTTACTAGGTACAAAAACACAACAATATGGCTACTCACACTCTTATTAAGAACATGAATGGGAAGCTGAGAAATATAATTTGTTGAATGGAAAAGCCGAGGGCTTGTAACTGTTGGAGGTCCTTTAGAATTGCATGGGTAGACCGTAGTTTGACCAAATTTCCCCAGTTTGTTGAAGTACCAAATTAAATTTGATCGTAAATTAAACGTATTAGCTTAGGGAATGTCAACGACTGGCGGAGGGCACTGGCTTCGGAGATTGAAAAGAGATAAAAAAGGAATTAACTAATGGCAGGAGTGGGGTGGTAGATTTGACAAATGAACAATCTACTTTTCCTGACGTTTTTAATTTGGTCTGTAATCGAAAGCCTTCTTTCAGCCACCTACACGGGCGGAATATACAAGAATCTCCAGTGCAATCTCTTTTGATGGAGAGACCAGATACTACGAGAATCTTTCGAATGCACGGCCGTCCCCCGGAATCGGAGGACGGGGCCCAACACACAAGCCGTGCTTGAGGGCAGCAATGACGCTCGGACAGGCATGCCCCCCGGAATACCAGGGGGCGCAATGTGCGTTCAAAGACTCGATGATTCACTGAATTTGCAATTCACAGAATCATGTATCTGCGGGTCGATAGATGTCTTCGGTGATTTCGGTGATTGCGGTGATTTCGTATTTGGTGGTCCATCCCAAGGAGTAGATAGCCCTGTGTGTACGTGCGCCATGCGATCCCTATTAAAACTTGTTTGATCAAGTCGGCAGGGTGTGTACGTGAATGACATTTCTAGATCTGGTGTAATCGATGCACAGTAGGCTTAGCTATGTCTTCGACAAAAAGGAAATATGCACATAAGGGTGGATCCTGTCTCTAGGTGTACTAACAGGACGGTAGCACAGATGCCTTTTTAATTACAGGGGAATATAAGGCACTCATATACTTCCATAGACACCGGAGGTACCGCCACTGAGAATGCATGTAAGGTGACGCAATTTGTGATACCCTCCTATAATATACCCCTCATATCGCAATGTGCAAGTCCCGGTTCAAATGCGTGTCGGAAAGTTGATATCGTATTGCGAGGTCTTGCATACGATGTTCACCATGAGCTTTAGTTCTGCCTCACCTTTCAAAGTGGCAAAAAAGCCGTCCTGTTTGTTCAGCTTGGATCTTCATCCGTAGGTTAGGCCAACTCACCAGCATCAACTCGTCTAGTCCAAACGTGTTCAACTTTTGTGGCAGATCTCGAGCTTTTGAGCTCCATGGAAAATCAGGATGAATTTCCTCGTTCTTTTTCATCAATATTTTGACCATCTCCGACAATGCCGTCAGCTTCAGCGTAGCTGCATTCATGTCTTCGGGATCGATACGACAACTACGTTCCACACCAGCTGGCAAGACACTGGTATTAGAGGCTGCAATGACCACACTGCCCAATCAATGGGTTGACCTACCGATCCTGACCCCACCGGATCCCGTAAATAGGACCTCATCATTGGTGAGTGTGGCAAGCGCTCTATCGCAATTGCGGAGGTATCTGATTCCAATAAGGATCTATAGAGCTTCAGTATTTGCCTCGGAATGGGCTTGTGTCTCCCAAAAGCGCGTCAGATGGGTTGGATGGATCATTAGACATACTGGCCATACAATCGAGGCGATTTCGGTTTCGGTAACGGCGTACCTAGGTCCTAGGACTTGGGACAAAGAGCATTCGACCGACTCCCACACCAAAAATGTGTGATCTTCATGTTGGTAATGGCGCAGAAGTTGTGGAAAACTGCGGTAAGAAAGGTCGTTGACGATCTTCACCAGAGACCGTATCGACGCTGGTTCCGCTTTGAGCGGTTGAATATGGACCAACTCCATTTTGTCCTCCCTATTCTGGGCCAGGAGAATCCCCTTTCGCGGAAAATTATCGATGCCTTTGACATATGCCGCCCAAGGATCTTCGTTCAATGGATGAAGAGTGCAAGTTTGCACTTCTGAAGTTCGCTTTCGCTTCTGAAATGGTTTCAAAGGTGGCAAAGGGTTGGTCATTGGCTTGGGTTTGGGGAGATGGATCGGGGCAGCCACTTCTGTGGTCCAATCCACAGGCGATACGGTGGAAACACCGTCATTCCCTGCGGTATTGGCTATCGTGGGAAAGAATACCGTTTCCGGCCGAGTGGCCTTCGAGTGATTGGCATCCATTGTGGAAATATCGGTGAAGGGATTTGAGTGTATTGGGCGGTTTTTATAGCGGAAGCTGATATAGCAGGTATTTATCTACTCCTACACCCGATGCAACGTTTGCTTTTAAAATACCATTCACTAGGCTGATTTGTCCAAACTATGATCTCACGGTCTATGGTTATCTGAAAAATAGGTCTGATAAATAATGAAGCGTCATTCGGCCGTTCATTCTAGCATTTCACGTGGAAGGAAAACATGCTCCACTCTGCACCCTTCTGCATATTCTGAGAGTTGAGGGGCCATCACTGGAAAGGCGAGGGGCAAGCTGCCAGTCAACCATAGCTTAGCTGATGTTAATAGTCTTGGAAAACATCATTTGATAGTTTCTACAAGTACGCTTTTCTCGGCTTGTTTGTATTTTTTGCGGCCTAGGCAGCTTAGCAGAGGCAACGCACGGCGTTCATTCCCTGCTACTCGATGGTTGAAGTTACTAAGCAGTGGAAGAGTTGCAAAACAGGTTAGCCCTTCTTTCAAGGTCCGCTTCTTTCTTCGAAAATGAACCCTTGTAAACGTGGTGTGGATTTTTACGCTTTGCTTACTGCGGTGTTTATTCTCGACGGCCGTGATGAGATTCAGACAATTCGACGATCGCTTTTTTGTGTATGGAATCTGCGACCGGAAGATACGCAAAGAGAGAAATGGAAACTCCCACATTTACAGTTTTCCAACGATCGTGTTTTCCAAAGATCGTGTTTTCCAAGGATCGTGTATTCCAAGGATCGTGTTTCCCATTATCGGGATACCCAGGGAAGTATGGAACGGGTGTAACATGGCTGTCATGTTTAAATCTAAATTATGTGTAAACAAACATGCTAGAACAAGGTTAACAAAGTAGTACATTTTGCGACCGTGTAATATGAAGTTGAACCAATACACTACGTTCAAAGAGAAACACCGCCAAATTTTCGTCATGGTTGCTTGCTGGTTCCCAGCCCTGCTAATTCATACCCAAATCTGAGTTCCTTACTTGAAGTGCATGTCCTCACCTGCGGCTGTTTGTCCGCTTCTTTTATCTCAGAGTGTGAATGTGCAAAGACGAAATGGCGCCCTGGTATATTCTTTCCCCTCTTCTGCTCTCTCTTGTGGTTCGTCTGGTGCTGGAGAGGAGGGTCGCATTGGCTTTGGCTGAAAACCTTCTGCTCATTGCTTCCATACAGTATGCAGAGCTCTCTTGGGTGAAGGTTGTGGTGATTGCGGCTATCTTTGTCGCGTCTGCTTTCTTGCAGACTCAATTAGAGTATCTTGATTCGGCGCAAGACACATATTCGTACGCAGCTCCGCTTCAATGTGCAGCCAATTCCAGGATTAGCGGGTGTCCTGCGCATACCAGTCGTGATCACAAGAGAGACTTGAATTACCGCACATCTCGAGAAGCTCAAGTTCCAAACTTCACTGGTAATTCCCAGGCCGAGAAGACTTTTCATGGCCGGGCTGCGATGTTTCCATGTGATCTTCGACACCTGCGCCGGTCCGGCTTCAAGGACAATTATCACCATTCGTATCTCTACGTTGGTTATCCAGTCGGCCTCCGTGCCTGCTATAGTCCTCTGATCACTGTTGAGCCATCTTATCGACCTGGCTTCTTGCTGCCCATCAAAAAAGCATGGTTCAGTATCAGACCAGAGGATCACGCCTTCAACGGCGGTGCAAACCTGTCGATGACTCAAAAGTTAGAGGAGTTCCTATTGTCTGAGGTGAGACTTCGGCGGAAATGGATAAAACTCACGGACTAAAGCTTTATAGGGAGAAGATCCTGCCGAGTGGCCTTATGCGTACCTCTTGACGCCCCCGAGTGTCACATGGCAGTTGAATAATCCACTTTCGTTCTGGTACCTTTACAACACCAGAAGAGAGCTGACTGCAATGATTGTCCAACTTCAGACGTCGTATGGCGAGCGCAGGCTGTGGTTAACGCGAAATTGCAGAATGGAAGCGCCCAGAAATGGCCCTTATTGCTTCAAAGGGAAGTTCGATAAGGATCTACAAGTCTCACCCTTCACACCCATCGCGGCAAGCTATGTCATTGACTCGTCTGATCCATGTGCGGCTCCTTTGGATAAGCTCAAGATCATGGTGACATTGAAAAGAGGAAGAGAAACAGTCGTGAACGCCGTAGTCAACTCCACCGGTCCGCCTCTTGATGCTGCCTCGGCGAGCCTCGGTTCCTCTCTGCTATTCCTCGTGAAGTGGTGGTGGGTTCCCATGTGCAGCGTGGTAGTTTTCCGGATTCTTTTTAAAGCCGCGAAGATTTACCTGACGCACAACGAAAAGGAACTTAACATCCAGACAAGAGCAGAGCCTACCACAAATGCTATCGCAAAGTCTGCTCGACTGTCTGAAAGGTAAGCTTTAATCCTTATTCACCCTCAACCTTGGAGACAAGGACAATGACTGACTGCTTTGTAGGGCCTTGGAAAAATACTTTTCTATGATTCTATCCTCCATCGTCCAAAGCCAGTCTCGCATAAAAAGTGTGAAGTACATCACTTCAGGAGAGCACTGTGCGCGAACTCGGGTCATGTACTCACATCAGCAACATTCTGGCGAGAAAGCTTCACACCGTCCTGATGAAGAGGCAAGCAAAGAAGCACTCGAACTTATCGTCTTTAAAGTCAACACTCCAACCTTCTACTCTAGATTTTTCCACTATAAGTCGCCGTTTGCGGCTATGCAGAGTGAACTACTTGATGAAGAGCGGACCCGCACGGTGTGGTCATCACACCCACAGGAGCTTGCCGCTTTGTTTCCACATGACTTGGCAGACACCTGGCGTGAGCCTGTGGATTGGCGTTGGAGGATAATATCCATCCTGCGGACTGCTCCTACAAAGACCAATTTTCTGCGTCGAATCACGTACGAGCCATGCAGAGGAACTGCTTTGACCGACTATTTGATAATGCAACAATGTCCGAGCGACCAAATTCGCAACTATAGACGAATTTTGTTCCGGCTGTTTTTGGGGCACTGGATAGGGGGCTTCCCTGTGGGTTCTATTAGAGAGGGAGATTTCGAGCTTATTGGGTTAAGCCGGGATGCTGTCCTAATGATCTATGAAGCGTTTCTCAAAGCTGGACTTTTTTCATTGGGTGTTTTCCTTGCGGAAAGTAGTGCCATCAAAGCGCCCAATATTGCCGGTCTACTTTTTGCAATGGTTAGCTTGGCAGGATTTAACATTTGGGCATCTTTAAGATCTATATTTTGATCCTCGCCAGCGACATCCAACTGGTTCTTCAAAGGCGTGGGATCTCTTGCTGGCGCCCCTCATTTCCCACCGAGAGGGCTGTGGACGATTGGCATCCTTTTTACGAAACTTTGTGGGGTGGTTTTGCCAGCGCAAGTCGCCAATACGGGTATTTACCTGTTCCTAGATGCAGTGCGGGTGCAGTACTGCAGTACTCAATTGCTAGGCGAAGCATTGACAGTTATTATTCGGGCGCCATGGCCATGTGCCACTAGGTTATCTGCATAATGCAACAAATGCCCTGCTACTGGCGCTTTTCGACTGTTTATCTTGGAGTGCCAACAAAGCAGCCAGCTCAAAACGGAGCACGAGAGGGGCATGGGGACAAATATGTAATTCCACAAATCACACACAATCAGCTAAGTAGGGTTACCAATGGCAGCCGGTGGTTCAAGACCGATCGTGGGGATCTTGCGATCACATAGCATAAAACGACACAACTGACAGAGCCCTGAGTTTACGGGAGCAAGGCAGAGTGAAAAATCGGCCGAGCTCAGCCTCATACTGAGTCGCTTGCGGGACGGCGTCCTTGCGTAGAGAGCACATAAAATACGACTAGAGAGGTTCGCCTGCCCTATTTTATTTCTATCATCATTTTGTTGAGTTGTTTATATAAGCAAGTTTGCCAACGCAATCGGCTAAACACTGTTTGCTCACAGAACGCTGCGCTCCACAATGTCTACTAAAACAACCATCAGGATGCGCTTTGTCATTCTGTTCCTCGCTGTGGTAGGACTAGCCCTTGCAGGTCTCAACTCAGCCATCGCGCGCTTTGCGGTCATTCTGCCGCATTGAGCGAACTTCGATATCATCACTCCCAACAAATCCGTTTCAGATAACACATTCAAAAATCTCATGAACAATGGCCTCAAAGATGTGGTGCTTGCGGCACTCGCATCCACCTTGTTTGTCATTACCGGGCCTGTGCTTGCAGGCCGCCCCAATGAAACTATTACCCGAATAAACTGCGTCAGGCTGCTGACTTCATCGATCACAGCAGGAACTACCCACACATAATCGACTGACGCAGATAGTCAAAGCAATGCACCGTGTGGCCTGATGGTTTCTTGATTTGGCCCTGTAGGGCCCGGGAATACTTTTTGAATATGAGATACTACTGGAAAATATCGGTGAGTTCAAGTCTTATTTCACGTAGAATAGAATAGTAATAACGCACGAGGCAGTGAAGTTGATGGAAAATAGCTATGCAGAACCGGCCTGATTTATCGGTGTTGACACTTTGAATAAAATCAGGTATAGCGCCCAACTCTTTCACCTTTTTCATTTGAATATATCCCATTCCTCCTGATGCGAGGAGATTAAATTAGCAGGTGGATCTATAGTATAAACCGTAGCATACATACTTGGAAATAAATCCGTCTACATGTCCCTGCTTTGATTTCCGTGAAAGATAGTGTAGAAACGGTCAGGGTTATAGGATTTCAAAACCAAACTAACTGCTCAGGCACAGACACACATTAACATACGGCTTGTAACGAGCAGAATAGGGAAGCTCACGCGGTGGAGTCTTCAACCGCGGGAGCATTGTCGAGGTGTAACCATGCTCAGCCAGCGAAGACTGCGAGAAAAGAATAAAATAAAACACAAGAGCCATGATTGTTGAAACCGTAAAGCTTAGTAGCGCCACCAAAGATATAAAACGCCTCCATAGCCACCGTTGTTTGCTTCGTTTCTCTTCTGTCTGAAGAAGAGGTTCATTTGAACAAACATCCTCCTCCATCATGGGTATCGAATAGAGCCAAATGGGTGTATTGTCTTGAATAGAAAAGAGGAGAGACGAGAGTGCCGGTTGATCACAGATCGTAGCCCAGGGCTCTTTCTAATTACCCCTCTTTTTTTCTCTTATGCCTCGATGAACCAACAATTCTGTAAATTCCTGTTTTTAATCAAAATGCCACCAAGACAGCTTCATATGCACATGCACATGCATTATTAGATCACACGGAGTCTGAGGTGTTGTTATTTTCCGTATTTAGAAATTGATTAGTCTGCTGGCCCGTGGACCCTACAACTAATTTAATAAAATAGATAAAAGATTATTTGAACCAAACCTATAATCCTAGTACTAAAGAGATATAGGGAAAGGTAAAATATAGTAAAAATTATAAAATATAAGGGGTACTTCTGTTACCGCTTTTCCCTAATAGACCTTAGGACACCAAATCCCATTTTCCATAGAGGACGAAGAGTGCCCAGAAATAGGGTTCTGGCCGTCGTTGGCGAATGTTGAGCACGGCTTCACGAAGCGCAAACGCTAGATTAATAGACCATGACGGTGGTTCTTGGTCAGACCCGCTGCTACGCTCCCTTTCGTGGCAGATGATCTCATACAAAATTTCGGTGAACTCCTTGCCCGCTGTGTCCCAGCAGTTCCACAGCGTCCCGACCACAGCGTTGGCTCCCGCCAGCAAGAGAGCGGGCACCAGCCCCAGTGGCTCGTCACCGGGCAGGATGTTCTGTTTCCCGCTCTCGCACGCGACCATGGTGAACAGCTTGGTGCGCATTTGTATACAAAACAGGTCTCGGGCCGTGACTTTTTGGCCCCCGTGAAGCTTGAATGCCGACTCGAGCGGCTCGTCGACTCGAACTTGACGTGGCCGTGGTAGTGGAAGATGTCCACGCGCTCGGCCGCGGATTTGAACGCCTGCGCGGTCGCTGCCGGGCCAATGAGGGGATCTGACTTCATCCGCAACCCTAGGCTCAAGGCAGAGTCTGCCGCGGCTGCTCGATCGCTCGTGGGATTGCCAATTATCGCGATATTGAAAGTTGTCGGCGGGTCTCTGCCTTGTCGTTGCAGACAGTGTTGTAGTATCGACAGACTGGTCGAGTACATGACCGGGTTGCGCTCGTTAACCACCCGCTGACCGACTTCTAAGGCATGGAGAGGGAGGCCGGACAGGACATGTAGATGTTGCAGTGCGGGCTCAGCTTGGAGCCAGCCTGAAGAATCCGTTGGGTATTCGGAAGATTGTTTGCCAGGATTTGATCAAATTTGATGGCAAAACCAGTCGAGGACAGAGGCCAGAGAACTTGACTACCCCTCCAGACCTTTTTGTGAAGAATCTGGCGTAATGAGGAAGTTTGCGTTTCCTTGAGTGCAGACTTAGGGTTTACGAAAAATTTGTGGGCGATTCGACTGGGGTCAGTGCACAAAAGGAGCTTATTTTGGTTTAGGAGCACTGGATCGTCTGGGTCGAGGGTCCATAAGGACTATATGCTTCCGAATCTGCTCAGCTCGCAGCAGACTCCTCGTCATCCTGACCTTTCTGGTGTACTTGGGTCCCTTCTTTTTAGGTTTGTCTTTAGTGGCTTTGTTTCCACCTCTTTCACTGGTCAAGGTGTAACCGAGCTGGATTCTTCCAGCGAGCATCTGCCTCTACAAAACCGCGGAGTACACGTCGACACTGGCAGCCCTATCCTATAGGGGTGGGCGCAGTCTAGTAGACTGGAATTAGGGTTTTGGCTTTACCATTGGAGAAAAAAGTGGGGCTATGAGTAGACTGGAATACTTTTCTTAAGTAGACTGGAATTACTTTCCGTACGAGGATAGATCTGAAAATTTGTAGAGTTCTAAGTTACGCCTCGAAGATTATAGTCGTCGAATCTTCCGTTTTACAGGCGTTTAGGTGTCCATTTTCTCAACGTTCGGTCATTCATCATCTATTCTACTAGTGATCTCAAACATTGCTTCCATGAAAACCGATGGCTAAATTTCACTCCAGTCACCTTATTCTTGCACCTGGCCGCCTTCCTTGAGAGATTACTGGACCGGAAAGGACCATCCTCGTATTCACCTGACTGATCCGGCTCTGATTGCCGTGTTTCTTTGATCGGCTGAACGTGTCTCTTCTGAATGCTTCTCTCCTGACGATCAGAGACAGAAATAGCGGCACAGAGTGTAGCGGCCATGAATATCACCAGAGGTCCATAGGCCACCTGACCAACCCCTCCATATTACATGATGTTGTACAGTAGAATTCGAAATCAGTTTTAACTCCACACTCTTGCGACTTGATTCGCGAACCCTAATCTGAAACACGCTAGTTCACATTTGGAATAGTGGTAGATCCGTGATTTCCAAGAATAGACATTGTATTTTACATGACGAAGGTGGGACCCTGTCTTGTGTATCTTACTCGTAAATGCCATACAATGGTAATTCTCTGCCATACCACCCACCCCAAGCAGGAGGCATCTTCACCCGACTATCTCTCTAGAACGTCATAATCGACCTCACAAAATGGCTCCGAGACTTCCACCATCCAAGCTGCATCTCATCCGCGACATGATAGAGAGCCAGTCACTTGGCACATCTAAAATGGCTGAAGAAGCAGAATGCAGCCAGGCTACGATTATAAATATTCGCGCAAACTTGCGGCAATTCGGAAGTGTGCATGCACCCCCAACTCGAATAGGACGGAAACGGACTGTAACGCCACTGATGATCGAAGCCCTCTGCGAACACCTGTCTGAAAAGCCCGGTTTATACCTCGATGAGATGGCTGTTTTCCTCTGGGATGAATTCCGCACCCTAGTCACAACCTCCAGCATCAGACGAGCCCTTGTTGCCAACGGTTGGTCTAAAAAGAGCACTCGGCAGCAAGCGAGGGAACGGAATGCCGATTTGCGAGAATGGTATCTGCATAATTTATCGGATTTTCAGTCGTATCAGCTGGTTTACGTAGATGAATCCGGATGTGATAAAAGGGTTGGGTTCAGGCGTACAGGCTGGTCACCACTTGGTGTGTCCCCTATGCAAGTATCACAGTTTCACCGCGACCAGCGATATCAGATACTGCCTGCGTATTCCCAGGATGGAATCGTTTTCTCGCGTGTCTTCCGCGGGTCCACAGATGCCACCGTGTTCGAGGACTTCATAGCGCAGCTTCTTCAGCACTGCGGAAGATGGCCCGAACCTAAATCCGTTCTGGTTATGGACAACGCCTCGTTTCATCACTCAGAGCGAATGACGCAGATGTGTGTGGATGCAGGGGTAAAATTGGTCTATCTGCCACCCTACTCGCCGGACTTGAATCCGATTGAAGAGTTTTTCGCTGAGCTCAAAGCCTTTATTAAACGCAACTGGGGCTATTATGAAGTAGACCCCGATCAAGGCTTTGATGCCTTTCTTGGATGGTGTATTGATGTGGTCGGTGCAAAAGAAGAGAGTGCTAGAGGTCATTTTCGGCACGCAGGCTTGAAAATCGAAGAAGCCTCAGAAAATTGCTAGGTACAGTACAGTTCAATTGAATGAAGACAAATTTCACACGCGCCTTCATGTTGTAATGACTATTTGTCATGGGGTCACTCATTAAACCAAGGGTCATCAAGAACTTGTTTCGCTGACGCTCTTGCAGACGGCTCAAAATGCAATAATCTTCCAACGATTCCTCCCAGCCTCACTATGTCCTCTCGTGTGAGATCGGGACTCAGCGGGCTATCAAAGTATACTTCTTCCAGCCATTCCTGCAAGTTGGGCCCGGTGCTTTCTATGGCCATGACGTCCCCTGTGTTCATCGTATTCCATTCATGTTGCCATCTTTCAGGTAGTTCATCAGTTGCCATCTCTCGCATTTGGCCAACAAGGATTGCGGGCGTAATTAAGAATGTGTCGAAAGGTGGCTGGCCCACGAACAGTTCAAAGAGCTGCCAACCTATTAGCTTGGGTTTTTATGTATTACCCGAGTATGATTCCACCCACCATGCAGCCCATGCTCCACAAATCAACACGATAATCAATGTTATCTTGAAATATAACTTCCGGTGCCCGAAGAGATAGAGGGGTATGAAGTGTGTCAGGGGGAGCAGTGTGTAAGAATGACTCTCCGAAGTCGATTATTTTGACATCCTGAGCCAGATTCCAAGAGTGATTCCCGTATGAGGCAGGTTTCACAACATATTCGGGCACGCCGGCTTCCAGGCATTTCCCATCGCGTTTTTGGACATAACCAACTTCTGGTTTTCCTAGCATCTCAATAAACCTTTCTTCTGTCAAATCGTCTATGTAAGGCATAGCGAAGGCCAAATTGCGGGTATGCAGATCTATACTAGGTGAGCACTGTCCAAAGTAATTCTAAGAAAGTGGTTTACCTCCATGGCCAATCTTTCGTTGGTGCAAACTATCGAGTCCGATCAAACATTGCTTTGCAATGGTTTTGGCGAGCTTGCCAGGAAGTCTCCCATCTGGAAAGTTTGCATCAATTATGTCTGGAACGTTGGGGCCTAGAAGCTCATAAACTAGGCATTTATGAGTTCCATTTGGGCCCTTTAGATCGAAGTCATCGAGCATATGCACCGTATGTTTCGGACGAGGATGATGAGATGCAAGCACTTTCAAAGTTTGGAGCTCTCGCGTGTCCCCATTATATTCAGTTTCTGCAACAGAAATTTTGACAGCAACATACGTCTGTTCCCTGTAAACAAGCAGCTTTTCAGTTAGCTAGAACTACCGCGAGTCACACCAGCTTGTACAACCTTTGATCTCTTGCCGCCCAAACTGTCGAGTAGCCTCCCCACCCAAGTTTATGTAACACCTTATACCTTCCAGCTTTCAAGCATTCCCCCAAAGTGACTGGGTGGTAACCGCCTTGTCGATAGCGATGAAGTGGCTCAGCGTCTATGGTAGAAATATAGAGGTGCTGGTCCATCTGGACCCTGTTTGGATGGGTAGACATTGTCCTGGAGGTAATGCGAAGCGGTGAGATGCTCCTCAAGGGGATAGTACGGGTCAATATTATGCATGGGACAGCCATTAGATAAAACCGCAGTTTTCCGTGCGCATTGTGTTGGGCATTGTAGTTAATCAGTCCAGATTATGTGATCGGATGTCCTACGCGCCCGGGAAAATGATGACGTGGCAACAACCTGCATACAACAGCCAATAACATGGTCTAAAAAAAGCCCAGTAACTTCCCGGCGGCAAATGATTGGTCGCTGGTACACGACCAAAATATATATCGGGCGCTTATGCATCCTCACAAGATCACACCACTGATTGGAGCACAATGTCAGATCTAAAAAAAACCTCATGCAACATGGCTGTCCAAATGCAGAGTTACACAATCTCAAGAAGAACATATAAACGAACATCCTGCTTGTCTCCTAAGCTGTGTCTACGTCTAGAAAAATTACTACTCGTTGCTATTCTCTTGAAACTACGCTTATCTACACGAAACTTGGAGCCCACTAGTTGACTATGTCTCCTATTCCTCGGCATGCTGTCAAGCTCACACAGAGAATCCGCAATCCTACTCTGCGTAATCTCACCCTGAGCCTCATCGAAGAGGCTACTCAGAAGCCTGACCTAGCCCACTTCACTATCGCCATCCTCAAGTAAGCCCACTCTATATATTATGTGCAACAGGAAGTTGCTATCTTCCAAAAATCTTACCATTGCAGGAATCCATCGCACACGAGCCATACCGATCTCACTCCGCATGCTACAGCTTTGTTTGCAACGGAGAAACAATTCAAAAACAACAAGGCTCAAACAGCTCATATCTACCACGATGAACAGGGACAGTATACTGGTCATATTCTATATCAGGAAAGAGGGAACAAGTCGTCGGATGAATGAAGCATTTAGGTTGATGCTTGGAATACATGTACTGGTGGCCACGTTACGTTGAGAATGAGAAATACAGTATCTATGAGAGTTCGGACCGCCGCCTAGAGTACTGGGGCTTATTTTTTGTATCTCCCATTCTGTGTAAATTTGATGCATATAGTACAGTACATATTTACAGGGCCTTCAGATGTATTCTGAGGGAATTCGCAGGAAAGCTAAACTCAAAAACTTGAGTCACCAACAAGGCATTAACCTCAACTAACAAGCCAAGGCCAACACGACCGAAGAAGAGCTCTATATGGCGCCGGGACTTTGGAGCTTCTTCTAGAACAAATTTAGCAGTGAATGTCATGCAATTCTGCCAGCTTCTCTGAACCCGTAGTTACACAGTGTCACCTCGCATTGCTGCGGAAACCGTAAACTACTCAGTATTCTGATGGCCATCCCCACAATATCAGTGTAACCCAGCCCCACCTATGGTGGAGATCCGGCCCAAGTCTGTCAAAAACGCCGTAGTAATGGTACGTGGAAATGATGGGTAAAAAGTTCAACGAACTCAGCTACTTTTTTTTCCTGGCTTAAATTATAGTATTACTGTAGCCTCTAAACAACAATTCCAGCTACAGCTAAATCCGAAATTGGCTTCCGCATTATACACAGAGAAACTCTCCCGAACCCTAACGCCAAGCCCATGGTGAAACTATCTAGTCTCAATATGGCTAGGCTGTAGATCATTTCTGTGCGTCAGAATGGAGATGTGAAGTACTGTACCTCTGCAACGGCAGGAAAGCCAAAAGAAAAAAAAAACACAAGCTAGACAAAATTTGGGGGAAGTCAGTGAAATAAAGCCAAAGCCTAAACCAGGTTGAAAAAAATGGGTTCTTATCTTTATCGATAAACGTGCTGTCTAGTTGACAAGCCTCTGCTGCCAAAGCAGCAGTTTAGTGCTATGCCATGCCACCATATATACCAGTGGCGTAATTGATACATTAATTTACTGACCATGCGTATTCCATTAACATGCATGACGCAGCCAGTTAATGGACCTTTTATTGGTAGATCATCGTAAATCTTTAACTAATGGTAAAAACATTCATTTTCGGTTGGCAGCGAGATTCCTTAAGGACAGACAAGAAGCAAACATGATAGTCTATCATAGACTTGAAAAAGCAGACTAGAATCTCGCTTTGTATCAGTGAGTTTAACGATCGTAAGTAGTGTACTAGCACAGATTGAAGGGAGACAATTTTTGATTATCAATCTATATCTACTCTGAACTAAACGAAGACGCCTTGTAGTCAAGTTCCCTCTGAGGGTATCAGAACTGACCACACATATTCTTCGATGCAGTGACCGCTATGGATGTCCAAGAAAAATCAAAATTGCCCTGCTACTTTTTCCACTGCCTCACTTTGACCCTAAAAAACCATGTAACAACAAACACGAGCAAAAGGTTTGTCAAGCAGAAACCCAAAAACACAGCCCAATCGCGCCACCGATCGCTGTAGAAGTAATGCAGCGTTTCAGCAAAGTCATCCCCGACTGAATATGGGCAATATGTGCAGCCCTGGATTGCATTTGGATTTGTCAAGTACCCTGGACTCGTATTCAGATATTCTGTCAGATATTGCTGGCATGTCTGGCCAGATGGCGGGTCAAACACAGCCATTTCATCTGAAGAACATTGGACTTCAACACCATGCAGGACAGTGGAAACGGTGGGCTCAAAGAAGTATGTCAATGGATCTGCCCAGTAGAGCCAGGGGTGGTAGAAGGAGTTTAGTGCACTCCGCGGGTTCGCAGCGCCGGAGAACATGAGCAACGTGACCCAGAGCAGAGCCATGGCATAACCGGCCATGGTGGCATTTGAAAACAATGCAGCCACAAGATAGGTGAATCCCAAACCGAACATGGCCATGAGCAGATACATGAAGTAGATAAAGCCAGCGATAGAGGCAGTGCTGGCGAAACCGAAGGTCCAGTAGGAAACGAAAAAAATCAGGGTGAAAAGCACAATATTGCATGGGATTTCCACGAGAATCAACGCGGAAACTAGTGCCTTGTAGTCGTAGATTCCGTTCCGCTCACGCGCTTCAAAGATTGACCACTTCTCGTACCACATTGCATGCACGTCTGCGGCGACAGTGGGAATGACCCAACTTCCGAGTAGAATGCCTAGCATGTGGTTCTGAAGACCTGAACTATCGTTCCGGACGTGGAAAAATGTAAAAGAGACGAACATCTCGAAAAAGAGGCATTTGAAGAGTCGACTAACATTGTACTGTCCGTTGCGCCAGACAGCCATCCAATGCCGTTGAGTGAGAATCATGATTTGCGCCATGAGAGGAAGCGCATACTGGCCCTTCTGGTCGGGTCCTAAGTCAGTAATAGGAGAGAAGGATGTCGAGTTCAGCATCTTAATCTTGGTTTGGAGGGCTTGTCTCTCTGGAGATGTATTCCAGATCTGTGGCCAGTCCTTGCCGTCGGTGCCCTTTTCATTTACTGTCGAAATGATAAACTCGGCTGGATTGTCCTCAGCACTCATCACTGCACCAGATTTCGCGAAATATTCCGTAATCGTAGAAGCATTGGTACCCGTTTCTCCAAAATAGACTGTACGACCACCCGGAGCAAGCAACATAACATGGTCAAACATTTCAAATATGACACCAGAAGGTTGGTGAATCGTACAGACGATAGGAACTCCTTCAGCAGCGATCTTGCGCAGAAAAGCAACAATTGAGTACGCAGCTTGACTGTCAAGTCCGGATGTTGGCTGAAAAATTAGTCTCAATCCTTGAAATTAATTGAACAAAGACTTACCTCGTCGAGAAATAGGAGGGCAGAGGGCTTTGCGGCCAATTCGACACCGATCGTCACCCGCTTTCTCTCCTCCACGTTCAACTGCCCATCACCGGTTGCTCCCACGAGAGCATTGGCGATCGTCTCAAGCTCCAATAGAGAAATTATGTGTTCAACATATGCGAGCTTCTCCGATCGAGGAACCCCCGCCGGTTGACGGAGTAATGCGCTGAACTGTAGTGCTTCCCGCACGGTGGTTAATGCTTCGTGAATATCCTGCTGCATACAGAATCCACAAGAGCGAGCAAAGGTGGAGCCTAAATGGGAGCCACCCAGCAAGATATCACCCGTCATCCGGCCCTCAGTCTTTCGTCGAGAGAGATTGTCCAACAGAGTAGTCTTTCCTGCACCAGAGGCTCCCATCAACGCGGTCAGCTGACCAGGTCTGACGTACCCAGAGATTTGGTTGAGAAGTTGCTTTTCCGTGCCTCCAACGTTCACAAAGTAGCTGAGATTATCAAAAGTGAACGATGCACGGTCCTGATTGATCGAGGGGTCCTTCGCAGCTGGTAGATCCTGGGCAGGTGCCACATATATGGCTTCGGCAACATCAGTCTCGCTCTCTGAAATTGCCGCATTTTCGGCTATTGTGGCTTGGCTTTTGGATTCAGATGAAGAATCCTGTGGCGAAAGGGCACCTCGCTTGTACACCGGGCCTGTTGCACCACCGTTCTCTCGCGTCATCACCGTAAGGCCAATTGCACCAATGATGGTGTACAGAACCCACATGGCCATAATGATACCAAAGTTGCGCCAGAGGTGGGCACGAGTGTATCCATACATGCTGGATGCATACACAGCTCCATCCATCTCTGCTGAGCCAGTCTGTGCGCCTTGCATTGGACACGCCTGGTGGCGAATATCATTATAACCAGGGCCCGACGGAATTAGCTGCGAGTCAGTACAGTGCAGTTCAATGTTATAGAACTCATTGCCGATCAGGGCCTCCATCGCGTACGGGGTTGGCGAGATACGTCGGATCCAAGAACCCCAGAGATGCATCGTTGGAACCGGTGGTGCAAATCCTGCATACAGACAAACCACAGGGAGAGCGCAGCCAGCTAAAAGATGCGAGATATTCAAACTGGGTGCCCATGCCCCTAACATCCGGAACATGGTTGAGATGGCAGAGCAATTGACGAAAGTGATCAGGACAAAAATAAAGAACTGCGAGGCGCTGCTACTAAGTCCAATAAGAAAATAATAGCAGCAGGAGAACACAAGTGTTTGGATCAATGCGGCGGGAATGTCGGCAATAGTCTGGATAATAGCGTATACGGCAGGGTGGATAAAGCCCAGATTGTGCTGCTTTACCAGAATAGCGCGAGCATTGACCGTCTTCACAACCTCCGTCAATGCATTCAGACAGAAGTATGCTAGGGCAAAGAACAAAGCTCCACTCCTCTCAAATGAACCAGAAGCTGTTTTTGGGGCAGCGTAATATCCGGAGCCTGCGATAAGTGCATTCGCAATACATAGAGATAGAACTGTGAAGAAGGTATTCCGATCATTCCAAAACAACTGGTAGTATCTCTTTGTACCCACAAGTATCTGCTTTCCTATCGTGGCGGGTTCAATAGCACTATTAAAGGCCACTGAGGATCGGAGCCTTCCCACCTCCCTGCGAAATTCGTCTTGGGCGGTTGCGTTCGTTTTCGTAGAGCGAGAATATAGGCATATCTCTTGTTGGAGCTGTGTATAATGCGGGCTTTGACGAAAGGCCTGAGCTAGAGATTCTGGATCGAGATACAAGGGGCCTCGGTAATCGTTTCGGATCCTTCGCTCGGCGGGGGAGGTGATAGAGGTAAGGAAGTCTGGGGTAGTTTGTCTATCTGGGCAATAGAAGCCGAGATCTTCAAAGAACCCCTTGGCCTCCTTCATCTTTCCGCTAAATATCATACGCCCATCATACATGACAATGGTACGATCGAAGCATTCGCGGTACATGGTTTCAGAGGCCTGGTAGAGGGTGACCACATTCGTCATCCCCGTTGCTTTAGACATGCGCTTCAGGACACGTAAAAACTCCAGAGCAGAAGAGCTGTCGAGTCCGCGAATGGGGTTATCCCAACAAACGAGAGTGGAGTTGACGGCCATCGCTTCTGCAAGGGAGACACGTCGGCGCTCTCCGCCCGATACGCCTCGAGTAAATGAGTCTCCAACAATGGTGTTTTTGGTATGCGCAATTCCTAAGGCATTGACAAGCTTACCTGTCAACTCTGCGGAAAATTGGGCATCATTTCCAGGGTACTTTTCCGGCTTTCGCAGTCTTAGAGCAAAGTCCAATGTATCCTTCACGGGAAGAGTCGGGAAATGCAGATCATCCTCCGAGCTATACACAACCTCAGACTTGAGCCCCTGAGTCATTTCTTGTGCCTTGATTCCGCCATAATGAACCTCGCCATCAACTGCCGCGAAGGACACACGATTGTTGGCTATGACCTTCAGCACGGGGGTACATCCAGAGCCAGGGCGACCGAGTACAAGCATAGTCTCGCCGGGGAGAAGCACTCCGGACACTCCTTGGACGATGTTACTTCGAGGCGTTGCCTGTTGGCTGACTAGCTTGCGGAAGAGTGACAGCGGTGTTTGCAGGATATTGCCCAGAATTTGGGGCAAGTCCTGGACCGTCCGCTGGCCCCCGGAGTGGCCTTGTACCGTGATGTTGTCAAATGCGACTCCGAGACCACGTCCCTCGTGACGATAAATAGGTAATTGGTTTGAGGCATTGTCACGTTTTTCGAGATCGACCTAGAAGTCAACTTGTTAAATTGGAAAGGAGGCTTTAAAATCGGATCCACTCACCTCGGAGGAGGATGTCAAGTCAACGAACGACATGGCTGGGGATGTACTAGTCAATGTTTTCCTTTTCGTATTCATTGGATTAACAAAATCCAAAGCTTTATATACTTATGTCTTGGGCATCGTATTTTCTTTTTTTTTTTTTTTTTTTTTTTTTTTTTTTTTTTCTTTTTTGGGTCGGCATATTTTGTGTTCAGTCTAAGAAAAAGACCTTCGGCTCGGAATTTTTGACTTGCCTTCGGCTCCGATACCGTCCCCTTCCGTACACCTTTGGTATCAGGGTTAATCAGAATTATCTCGGAGCGGAAGTTAAGACATTCGCTACTTCCGAACCGCATGGCGACCTCGGGACAATTTGCAACTCGAAATGACGAAGTCTTAACCAAATCCGGTAGGCATGAATTACCGACAAACAGCCGATGAGCATCAGACAATTCCGAATTTAAACATCTGACCCCTCTAACTGAATCGACACTAGATCAAAATTGTAATCAACTTCGAATCAGTGTCGTTCTCATCATTCTCAACATGACCATTACCACCGACGACGGCTGTGAAGTTTATTTCCGAGCCCAAGGAACCTCAGGCCCTATTTTGTTTGGTCTCTGTATCGGGTTACTTCGGCATCGACAACATTCGGCAACCATTGATCGCGAGTCTAAGCACCCAATATCACTGCATCTCTTATGATAGCCGCGGATACGGACGTTCCTCTAAGCCAGCCTCTCCTGACAGCTATTCAATTCCCCGCCAGGCTAGTGACCTGCGCGCGGTTCTCTATCCCTGCAAAGCAAACAATCGCGTTGTACTTGTGACGCACTCCATGGGTTGCAACATTGCCTCCGCTTACTACCTTGCTCACCCTGACCATGTCGCCGGAATCATCTACTCCGCGGGATATTTCGATGGCAGGCACTTGACCCCATTTTTGCCTCTTGGGTTTCTTACCTCTGGCATTGAAAATCCTCGCCAATGCGCTTTCTGCTACAAGAACATGGGGCTTGATGAAGCACATTGGGCTTGATGAAGCCACCGCCCTAGAAGCGTCTAAGTGGCCCGCTCATGCTCGCGAGAATAATGCCAAGGCGCTCCTCACCTTTGACATGAGGATCGGCATTCCCAGATCAAAGTTCCCGGTTTGGTGGTGATTGGGGAGAAGGATGTTGCTACTTCAATGGAGCTAGTGACTCCAATTGTGGAGCAGATGCTGTCCTGCAAAGCGAAGGTGCTTGAAAGTATCAAGCATTTCCCACCTACCAAGGCTCCGGGAAAGATGGAACGTCTGATTCAAAATTTCGTAAGAAACTTGCCTCAATGAAGGTCGTGTGGGTGACTTCGTAACATTGGGTTTTCTGAACTCAGGTAAAACTCCCTGGAAAAAGCTGCGTGGCTTAATCTGAATCCATTTGCATCAGGGAAAGCCTTAGTATCACGACCGCAATTTTTTTTTTTTCTTTCACTTCTGTTCACTTTATTTGCCTGGAGTAAAATATGTCAATATGCTTCAAACCTTACCAGGGTTATCAAATCCAGAGACATTCCTTATTCGTTACTCTATAAACTCTGGCCCCTATAAGCACTATGAGTCGCAATTTTCAAAAGAAGTTCATTCATCAAAGACACCACGCTGGGGGGAAAGAAGAGAAGAGAAGGAGAGAAAGGTAGAGTCCTACTATCTATCCCCTCCACCCAATCGCCTGCGACCGCACGGCCTGCCTGCTTCTTCGGACCTCAACCAATATTCATGTGCCCATGCGTCACACTCACCTTATCATATTTTATACACTCAATCAATCGAGACCATAAGTCGGCACGTAATTCTAGGAATAATTTACGAATAAAGCATAATTTATTCGCACGAACATCATATAAGCGGTGGCAGCTATGTGTTGAGTAACTGTTGGTCTCTAGAACTGTGTACACAGTTAAGTAAACAACAGGGTCTTGCCTTTGATAGCCGAAAAGTATGTTGTATTGATTGTATGTTCTCTATCCTGGTGGCAAGTGGGAATATGTATATGCCACTTGCCCAGCATATGCAGGGTTAAGGGGGGTGAAGCTTCCCCAACATATGAGGGGTCATATGTCCCGACAGTAACTATCACGGTGGTAAAAACATGTGGCGGGGACTACCAAGAGATATGTGAATAAATGAGGTAGGTAAATAGATGAGGAGCCCCAACTCGCCTATTCACATATCCTTTGTCGTACTCAACTCTCAGACACAAACAAAGTACAAGCCTACGTGGCATTTTAACTACAACCCAATCTAAGCATTATATGTCGACCGAACCATTACCTTAGCAGGCCACACCCAAGCCCAACACAAAATAAGTTTTAAATCAGTGAGTTTTCTACAAGTTAAATTTTTACGAGGATATATATCTCCATTGCACGCAATAAGCCCCATCTTTCCACATTCCCCGAGCTACCTAATCTCCATCAGCACATCCTTTATAGCGTACCAAACCCTCTGGTCTGTTAAACTATATACACCCAATGATCATAAACAAAATTACTCACTTCGGATCATGCGCCACAACCTCAATCTCAACTTTCATGGCATCAGCCCCCAACCTACTAACTCCAACCTCCGTCCAGATTGGCGCATGCCCTGGCATCCACTTCTTGAAGTTCCTCACCATAGCCTCGTGAGCCTCGGGATTAAGGGGCACATGGTAAGAATTAATCCGAAAGACCTGCTCCCACCCCTTTCCGCCGGCGTCTTTTAGGTTCAGGTCGACGTTCGCGAATGCTTGGTCGATTTGTAGGCTTATCTCTTGGTTGAAGGTGCCGGTTCGGGGGTTCCAGCCGCCTGTTACGAAGTGAGATGGGTTAGTGGATTTGGTAGTTGGTTAGAATGGGGTGGGAATGGAAATGACATGTGTACGTACCTTGCCCGGAGCATTCGATTCGATCACCGATTCGGACAGCCTGACTGTATTTATTTCGCTCGCGGAGAAGCTTGCCGAAGCCGTCGTAGTTGTAGTATGTGAGGCGAGACATCGCGTTTGTTTTCTTATTAGCAAGTGATAAGAACAGGTCTCAGGGGGCTTATGGATGAGCACTAGGGATGGGTGAGGAAGAGATATCTGGAGGTTTATATACGTCACCACCTCTCAGTTCCATAAGACTGAGTCAGGCTTGGAAACTTCTGGGTACATTCCGATGGAAACGGACCTCCTTTGAGATCCACTTTCTTCTCGGACTTGGAGAATGAGTACCAACCGTGGCCAACCGAAGCGGTAATCATTTGTTTCCTCTGGATTATCCATTAACAATCATCACCATGACTCAACAAGTGTAATACTTATTCATTAATATTTAGGGAATTCATACGATTGTTCGTTTGCATCCGTTATTTGAGTACCATTTTCATTCTTTACCTCAACGTAGGAGTTCGTCCAACTTTCTGGATGTCAGCATCCCTATACATCGAGGACAAGGTGTGAAGGCAATACGGTCTATCTGGTCGCACAAATACAAGGAAAAAATATAAGTTATTTCGATGGATATTCAAACCTTTACCAAGTCGTACGATGAATACTGAGAACATTCTGATGAGTGAACCGGAGATCCACTGCAATTATGAACTAAATAGGGGCTTCTTTCCGGGCTCCAGGGATTTTCGAAGTGACCTCGAACTTGGGAGTTACGCCAAGCATGTTATAAACGTAAGGTCGGTGACACATATCGGAAGTTAGACGGAACTTGGAGTCTACAACAAGCGTGTTGACGTAATGTCAGGTGACACATGACGGAAGTTAGAAGGAACTTAGCGAGAGCAAGTCTCCGAGGTATCATCCCTCACTCAGATAATTTAGTTTGAATCACCCGTCGTCCTGCTAGTAGCTCGGATAATGTCCACTCTCGACAATCCTCGTCTTACAACCGTGCAGAGAGCTTTTCCTCGGATCCCTCGTGCCTGTGAGCGATGCCGCTCCCGCAAGGTCCGCTGTGATGGAAACGTCCCTTGCGCGACCTGCCGCCCTGGTCACCACCCATGTACCTACCGAACTGAACCGCAAACCCGTACGAAGAGAAAGCGTAGCAAGGACGTCACTGCCAGCACTTCTCACTTACCTGTACATAACCCACCCCCACAATCTACCACCACGACATTACATGACCCGATACAATTCAAACGGCAAAGAGAGCTACGAGCTGGTATTGGGGTTTCAAATGTCGATAGTGGTTCATTTCAATTCTACGGTATGTAGTCTGTATCTTTACAACTTAATTGCTGGCTGTTCCCTGTTCACCTCTGAGCTAGATGAATGTGCAACTAATTCATTGTAGGACCGTCGTCCCATTTCTGCTTTATAGAGCGCATGTGTCAGCGGATCACACGAACAACGAACGAGACTCTTTTGACACCCAGGGCATCGACAGAGGGTGGTCTGGGGAGATGGAACTTGGAGCGCTTCATGTTCTCATTAGATGTCGATCGTCCACCAAATTGCCAGCCTGATGCCTATATCGCACGAGAGCAGGGGTCTACTCTAATTGATGCATTTTTCGAGATCATCCATCCTCAGATTCCGGTACTGAATTATGCAGATATCGTCGAGCTATGGGAGAACATGGGCAAGCCACCGGGGCAACAGAGAGAAAGAAAAGGAAAAGAGATCTTGTTCATGGTGTTGGCTATCGGAGCCAGGGTTTCTATCGCCCAAGGTCAACAGGATACTTCGGTATTAAAGGATTGGGCGGATCATTTTGCCACAAAAGCGAATGGGTTGCACGCGACATTTGAAGATTTAACTTTGCCTTCGACTATATTTTTACTTCTTAAGGTTAGTTCGCTCTGTTTTACTGAAAAAGGCTCAAGTTAGGTGGAAATAGGCAGCTAAAAAAATACACAGGGCATGTACGCTATTCAAGTAATGCGGCCCAATGAAGCATATCTGTACCTAGGTCACGCGGCTCGCAGTGTGATGGCGTTGGGCATCAATCGAGAGCAAGTGGTTAACGGGGCTAATGTGGTGGTACACTCCCTAAAGCGAACGTTCTGGGCAATATATAGCACTGAACGGGTATGCTCCCTTTACACAGGTCGCCCATCGGCATTCCGAGATGATTTGAACGATGCGCCATACCCAGAGGACCTCCCATTGCCGGCCATGCAGGACACGACAGCGGAGAACTTTCGGGACCCCTTGCGGCTGTGCGGGTTTGTTCGCGCCATGGCCGGCATTGGCGAGGTTGCTGATAGGCTTTTTTCCGGAATTTATTCGCCGAAAAATTTCTCCAGTATGTCAGGTCCCGCACAGGTGGGAGACCTAGCGGCCGAAGCCGAGCCCTTGCTGGATTCTGTCACCCGCCAACTACCGCTTTATCTTCACTTTTTCGATATCACCCTACCTCTAGGTCGTGGATGGCAGGAGATGCAGCGATTGACGCTTGGGTGCCATTACTACTTCATCCGCATGCTCATGCATCGACCTGCCCTTCTTTTCGCCGCTTTTTTTGATTCTCGGGAAGAAGCCCAGAGCAGCGCGGGAAATAGTTTCAATATCGATACCTCCATCCAGGAAACAACTAAAGCAGCTAGCAACATCATCGACCTAATCCACGAGGTTTACTTTCGACGGTTTCCTCGTGCGCGTTTCGACGGAGCATCTGCCACCATTTTGGTTTCTGCTTGTATAACATTGCTGTACGATGTGTTGGACCCGAAGACCAACGCAGCCCACGCCAAATTTGTGTTTGCCGCTGTCGAACGAGGGGTTGAGTGTCTCGACCAAATTCACCATGTCGGTCACACCACCGGCAAAGCTGTGAGCCTTGATGTCATGAATATTGCCAAGGATGCTCTCCATTCTACCATCGTTGATCCAGAACTGAGCCAAAGTTTGTTTGGCGAATTTCCGTGGTTGCAATATCTCAGCCCTCAAAACGGAGCGTTTTCCAATTCCCATTCTGACTCGTTAACCTCCGATATACCCAATGACATTTTACCTTCTTTGGCATCGGATGGACAAGGAAATGCATCGCATAATCCAGTGCAAGGGGTCAGTTACATGTCGCATTGGCTTGAGGCAGGTTTTGAACCACAGAACATTCCAAGTTGCCTCTTTTAGGGCTTGATACCTGCGAGTCGCGTTATGGCCTAGATACATGAGGCCCAGTGGCCCTCCAGCTTCTGATGGCTTGGAACCAACGAGCACCCATCCCTCATTTCAAGCAGGCTACTTATCAACCGTTCAGGTCTGATTTTGACCGACTGATTCATGGACTGAGCGTATATGATGTATCTCGGTCGTTGTGTCCTTGCACTGTCGTATTGTATTTCCAACCATCAGATAATCGCCCCCCAGTTCAGCGTAACTTCTCCGCCGTTGAAAGTCAACTAAATGGGGTAGAATAGGAATGAAACCCCCCAAACTTAACTTCGCACTTAATCTCAATATCTAATTTACCATTTGACCGTACGAAACCATGGCACGGCGAGCGAACTCGGAAGAGCGTACATATACAATCAACTTTCTTACGCCGCCCAAGTATGGGCCGTGCTGCCGACTACGATTTTCATCATTGTGCAAGCATTTAGATGAGAAACGACAGAATAGGGACATGCGTTGAATGTAACAAAGAACACTTAATGGTGAATGTAAGGTCACGGCGACGACACATAGCATCGCGGAGCCCCAGTCAAAACATAATCTCTGGCATTGTCCGAAATAATGCCTACCATCTCTCGTCAGTCAACTCGCCGCGCGGGGGACGCACTCGACGTCATGCCCTTACTTGGTCGCCGTCCTAACACGCGGCCGTCGCGAAAGCCTAAAGGTGTAAAAAGCCCGGCTGAATCAACATTGCAGGGAGTCCGGCCTACGCTTCGACTGCGGCTGCAGCAGAATGTTTGGAACCAGGGACGTGGTAGACGTCTCTTACAGTACAAGAAAAGACAACTTGTTGTATAATTGCAAAATGAAACTTTTTGGCACACCTAGAACCGAGAGAAACAATAGAGATTATTCTATATCATATTCCAACTTCTACTATAAGTGATTTGAACATTTACTCCTCTGTATGAAATACTCTACTGTACTTGTACGACAAAACACTAGCAACTCATAGGAAAGAAAGGAAGAGAAAAGACGACTGAAATAAAATCAGTTATTCACTAGGCAAAGTCGTTGCATGATCTAAGCATTTCCCCTCCAATCAATTGCATAAGATAATCAGATCGCTAACCACCTGTAACCCCTGATCCTGGTCGCCAAACGATATAGAGGTCATTTTCAATATACGATAGAGTCGATGTTCAAGTTTCGGGTACAAGAAAGGTGCCGGGCCCCATTGTTTAGGGCCTGTCCTCAGCCTCACTCTCAGATGACTTCGTCGGCACTACCGCGCTATCCAAGCAAACCGTCTACGCGCCTGCCAGTCAGCCAGTAGATATCGGGGTATTACCGCCCTGTCCCGCCCAAAGTCCTGGTGGTGACGGAACGCGGGCTGCATTTTGCAGCATCAACGATCTGAGCCGTAGTCATTTACTTGCTCAAAATTTTATTGCGAATGGATTCTGGGGTGGAGAAAGGCAGATTTAGAACGGCGTTTGCCGTGGGGTGTTATCACGTGGCGGGGATCCAGGTGGTCAGAGTTGAAGACTGCGAATGACGTATAATTCAACGCTTTGGTGTATTGGTCTTGTCAGATACTTTACATCTCCGTTCTGACGCACAGAAATGATCTACAGCCTAGCTATATTGAGACTAGATAGTTTCACCATCGGCTTGGCGTTAGGGTTTGGGAGAGTTTCTGTGTGTAAAATGTGGAAGCCAATTTCGGATTTAGCTGTACACAAATCAACACTCGTGAAACCACCAGTATGTTAATTGAACCTGCGGTCAACAGCACTATGTTAAATTAAATCTCCTAAACGCCATGTGCTCCAACGCCAAAGCAGGTAGTTGCTAAATTATGTCATAAATAGGAATTGCTTTCTTCACATTCTCGACCCAGCGCCGAATGTCTTCTACGAACCGTCGAGCAATACCTATTTTTATGCCCTTTCCGATAAAGAATTCCGGGTCTTGATCCTTGTAGACCTGCTCAAGATCAAGACCATTGTCGATCATCATGTCACAGATCTCTCGAAATGCAGCCTTGAGAGTGTCATCAGTGACATTTGACGCCTGCCATTCACCATATTCCTTGACCGCTTCATCCCTAGGTCCAGGGATCTCAAGCGGGCCTGGAGATTGCATGGACTGGAAGTCAGCAGAAACCTGTGCAGCCGCAGAGGTAGAAGACTGCGAGGGCAGGACATTGATGTTGATAGCAGGATATGGTGCTCCATTTCCAGTCACATGTCCTCCTTTGCGATTGTTCTTTTCCTGTCTCTGTTGCTCTTCCATATATAATTCTTCGCATACTGTTTCTGGCATATCCTTGTGCCCGTCTAACACCCCACCTTTTTCGACGTGGGTAACGAGCCGCTTCAGATGATGAGTCTTCAGTTGGTAATGCTTTTTTCCCATTGGATCCACCCAACAATATGGGCCTAATGGGCAAGTCGAGGATGCGCATCGCATCAGGTTGTAGACGCTGCGCCAGATAGGTCTTTCTCCAGAAGCATCCTGCTCAGCATCAATCTGAGCGGCTCTCTCATCGAGCATTCTCTTCGTGACAGAGGCTTTTCCTCTTTTCTCCCCTTTCCGACCAGCGGCTGGAGGAGAGTGACGATCGTCTACGTAATTGAAACTGATCTTCAACGTGAGCTCTTTACCCCGGGAGAATAGACCTGACCACATCCGAAGCTGCTTCTCGATGGCGGTCCAAATGATTTCGGTATCATCAAATCGTTTAGTCAAATTGCGCTGGGTTCGGTCGTTCACTGAAACGACAATCGCAGTATCATCAGCTCTCACCTGACGATGACGGGCAATTTTTCGTCGAAGAACTTTCTCTAATTTCTTTTCCAAGAACAGCTGCCAAAAGGCACTAGGGGCCAAAACAAGATCTTCCTCCGTGTCCTTTGATACCTCTCGATTGTTGACTGTAACACGCCACTCTATACGGTAGTGTATACAGGTCGGCGGGTCCTTGTCGTATACTCTTCCTTCTTCCCATTCAGACAACTGGAGCAGCCTAAGAATATCCGACCGTGACTGATCTTCTAGCACAACAGAGGGGGAAGGACTGTAGTTGAACCGTGTTGCATTGGGACTACCGCAATATCCAGGTGTTGGAGCGTACTGTGAGTTGTTTTCCCATGTTGCAGGATCTTCGGGATGAGGGATGAAATCGTCATGATATGGGCTCTGTGTCATCTCTACAGTACGATGGCAGTCCTGGGAGGGTCCATGTCAGCTTCCCCAAGTACCGGATTTCCTTAGGACTTGGTAGCGAATGAGAACCGCAGTAGATAGCAGAAGCCAGAGCTATAGAGAAAAAAGTTGCGTACCAGGATAAGTTCTCTATGGCGTCACTACAGCCTTCTTTTGGATGCAAAAGAGTGTGGGCGAAGGCTGCGCGTGACAAATAGCCCAAGCAAGATATGAGAGAATGAAAGAAGATCTTGCCAGATTGTTAGGATTCTCTTTTGTCTGATCTGTTTGCACGATGGATTCCATCGGTTTCTACATGAAATTACGGTACTATAACAATGACTCATTGTGGTTACCAGTGAATACAATACAGCCCTAAATGGATTAACAGGGGAAGAGCTAAAATTAGATTAGCGTGTCTCCACTTAGGGTCCGGGACATAAAAAGTAAGAGTTTAGAGTTAAAACTGATTTCGAATTCTACTGTAATACTGAAAGTTGTCATCGCCACTAAACATTTCAAAAGAGGGTTGGAAGCCGTGTACGTGGTCGGCCAGCCAGCCCCCTGTGGATAGGATAACTAAACCCAGGAGGCATTGTACGCACCCGAAGGACATCCAGGGTTCGTGAGCCAGAGCCTGTAGGACTGTTATTTCAATGCCCCTGATAGGCGAGTCATAGGTGTGAACAAACATCCGTTGCCCACCACGGCCACCTTGAGGCCTCGGAGGTCGTACTCCTTATTCCACTTGGCAGTATGCACCACGGGGCCTTCAAACTTCTTCAAACCAGGCAAAGCGGGGAGCTTGGGGTTTGTATAACCCCCAACAGCGGAGATCAACACTTTGGCTTCGTGAAGAAATTCCTCTTCCGTATTCAAATCGCAGAGATACACATGCCATGTACCAGATGCTTCTACCTACTGGGCACCTTTTCATTCGGTCTGAAACCTCACATGTTCAGTGACATGGTTAGTACGGGCGACGCGTTGAATGTAGGATAAAATCTCCTTCTGGGGCGGGAAAAGGCTGGTAAAGTTTGGGTTCGGGAACCATGACAATGAATATAAAGCTCCGGGTATATAAACACTGCATCCAGGATCTGCTCTTTGTAAGCTAGTACCACTTTGAAGGGGACGCGGAAAAATCACATTTGTTGGCGGCCCACGCGCCACCCAATTCTCGAGCGCGGTCGTAAATCACGTAGCCGCTGACACATAATTGCCGTTGGAGCTGGCATGCCATGTCGATCCCCGACAGGCCTGCTCCAATGATAACGACATCGCTGTACAATCTCTTTTATTTTTCCATGGCTGGCCTGTTGTGTGTGAACCAGATAGCGTTGTAAATATGATGGTATGCAATTTATAAGAGCGGGCCCACCATGAGCTTATCATGAAAATTACCCGAAGGGTCTGTTTCTATCGATGGGATCGGCCAGGACTTGATAGGAAAAAGATAAAAGATCAGAGCTACTAAGCATAAACAATATTGTCCCAAGATCAACAGCCAAAGATTGACACTGCGGGGGCAGCGGGTGCAATACGGGGCCGAGCAAATCGCGGTCAATTGAACTGTTTACTTATTTTCTTGGGGAACTACCGCAGGTATCTTTCATTAGCCCAGTTATTTCCTCCTGGGCCCGGTGGCGTGGCAGCGCCACATTGATGAACAATAATTTAGTCAGCCTCTTGGTGGGATCAAAATTTCCATTCAAACATACCTTGTGGTTTGTGCTTTCGTTCAAAACCCAAGTCCAGCCAGAGCCATCCCAGACGTGTCCCTTTGCAGAAGATGGCACTCTTGAAGATTCTAAGTCTACTTCCATTGTTCTTGACCTTGGCATTCCACCCGACTGCAGAACAACATGGCATTTGCCCTTGCAGAGAACATTTCCCTTAATTTTTGGTAAACTTTCCGAGTATCCCCTGGCTGTTTATGTGTTTGGTCTTTTGCAAACAAGAATCGAACGTTGGCTTTATGCCAGCATCCTACGAAGCAACATCTCGAAAGCCATTGGCCTCCCTTATCGTGCTCAGGAAAATTGGTACCTCAGTGCCGACCAAATTTCTATGCCAGCAGGTTTCGTTATACAGAGAGAGCAGTCTTCCCAACACCAACGCTGAAAACCCTTGCATAAACAGGCATAACCATAAATGGGCGCACAGGTTTTGTTCCTGGGAAGGCAAACCATGGTGGCAAATGATACGAGGGCTCTTGTTCACCTTCACATGGCTGCCACCAATGAGCGTGGGGAAGATTGGACAACGTGAAGGTCATTGGTTGATGGGATTTGCTACGTTGCTTTTTTAGCTATCTGTTCGTAACTACCTTTGCTTCATCGTCTCTCATGACGCTGACGTGGTTTCCGCAGGATATAAAGCTGAGCTTTCCCACCATTGCAGTCCTGTTCGTCCTTTCACTTTAACATCTTTGCTCACAAGAAAGTCACCTCGTCAAGTTCAACATGGCACATTCGGCCTGCCTGTGCCACGCACAAAGACTCACTCTGAGGTTACAGATGGCTTTGGAAGATCCGCCCTCCCACCCAATAAAGAAGAATATCCCCGGGCCTGGCTCCACGAAGAAAAGGTTGCTGGAATCCGCTTTTGATGGTGATGATTTTGTTGAAAAAGCAAGCACGAGGAGATGTGTTACATCACCCGATGTAAGTCTCGGATCATGCAAAAGGCTGTGGATGGGGCTGATATAATCACATGAGCAGATCACACCTCTAACCTCTCTATTCGGCTGTACAGAAGGGGCTAGACTTGCATCCGCTTTTACAAAACGTCTGGTTCTTTAATTTCAGACGAAGTGATGATGTGCTCATTTCAGCGGACATGAAAAGATAAGGAGATTGCATGAATTCTCGAAGGGTAACGTGAAAATACCCAGGAGAATTATGGCGCAATTTAGATATATGTACGGGGTTGTGCATTGATAGAAGCATTGTATTAGGTCGGGCTGACTGTAGAAGAGCTGGTCAATTGAAACTAATCGTTCACTATGTATGGCACTTCACGACCCTCTGGCATAAATACAACCATGATTCATTTTGACCTGTTGCACTCTGTAAAGCTTTTGACATGCTCTCTCAATTTGGGGTCATCCAACCCTTCCCGGCTATCGTCGTTTGCTCGTTTGGGGATATATACGAGATCTCGATGTAGGCCTGGCTGGACGAGCATATGAATGGTACTGTGATTGGAGAGGCAGTAACCCTTTTGTAGGAAGAGAGATTTGGTCTTTATTAAACAAGAACAAGTAAAGGCAATCTAGAGATATATTCGACAATACATACGATGCTTCATCTTAAGCATATAACCGATATCAATGGCTGTTTGTGATATTCAAACATTCTACATAAAACCCAAACAATGCATTCGAACAAGTGGAATGTCTCGCCACGCCATAATCGTTGAGCCTGCTCGATTGATCCTGACTCTGTACGTGTAAGTAGAGCCCGCAATATTATGTCCCGATGCCCATAGGCAATTATCGATTTGGAAAAGTACTGCGCGCTTGCTTCTCCTACATTCCACTCACTTTGCTGCTTATCCGTTGGCTGGTCTTTTGGATCCTTGATACCACACTTGGGCAGTTTTACAACAATTCCAAAGGAGACAAATCGAGAGAGGAGAGCGCTTCGCGCAGTCAGAAGTATATTACGGAGAACGCCCCTGGTTAGTATGTGACAAAATCCGTCGCCACCCTAATGCTGACTGAGGCATTTCAGAGCGATACCGGCCTTTACTTACACCTGGGTATGACCTTGGCTGCCGAGTAAGCGAGTGTTTGAACTGTGTCGGGCCACTACTAACATTGTGTGCAGCGAAGGATACTGGACAATCACTATACCCGATCGCTTCGCAGCCCTAGAATGAAGCTGGCCAAGGACTCGATTTCACAAGTCCACTCGAAGAGTGTGGTGACGGGTTCAGGCGACAAATACCCGGTTGATTTCATCGTGAGTTGCATGTGGAAGAATGATTTCATAGCCCATGCTGACCACAGATCCTAGTTTCTCGCGATGGGATTCGAGTTCACTCAATGGAAGGCCGATTCAGTGATAGGCCGGCGAGGAAAGTCGCTGAAACAGCTCTAGGATAGTCGAGGCGGCATCGGCGCTTACAAAACTGTGGCGATGAACGAGTTTCCCAACATGTTCTATTTACTAGGCCCGAATTCTGGCAGCGGACACACGTCTGTCCTTTTTGCGATCGAGTGGTGGGTATTGTCCTCCAGCAGTACCGCCGGAGCTGTGCTAATTTTGTCACAGCTCGGTCAACCTCGCTATTAGGATTTCACGTCCTATACTTCAGCGACAGGCATCGATCGTCGAGGTATGCAAAGGGGCTGAGATTGAGTGGTGGGACACCATACAGACTGCTCTCAGCAAAACGGTGTTGACGCGCAGCTGTTCCAATGTAAGTTGTTTGCTGACCATCGCAATGAACCATGAGCCTGCTGACGATCTCCAATGCAGCAAGATACCGACCCAAAAAATGGATGGAATTTCTTTTCATATCCTTTCAGCTCATTGAGTTTTTGGGTTGGCACGCGGTTTCCCACAATGAAGCACTGGGAGTATCGGTAGTCTTTAGACCCGGTCATATGAAAAATACCCTACCAATCGTGTGGATCGAGAAGCAGCTGTAAGTACCTATGTGTCTGTGACAGGGAATTAGAAAACTAACGGCAGATACAGTGGCTGTCACCACTCCAGGCTCACGTTGGCCCTCTAAAACAGGATTTGCCCACTCCCTTGTAATTGAGGTCCTAATTCTCCTTACGCAGATGATGCTGATTCGGTTCAGGCGGAGTGCGATTGATTTATTCATGTTATTTGATTGGCTTTGTAGGGCGTAATATGGAGACCCGCACGAAACTGTATCAGTTCACACCACTCCCACTACTCAGCTCTGCAGGTGCAGAGACACAGCTGCCAATGAGGTCTCCGGCTTTATCGTCGCGCTTGGGAGGCTCCCCCGACTCCTCCGCCTCCAGCCGCTTCATCACCAAATCAAACATCAAATCAAAGGACTCGGCATCCTCATAACCATGCTTGATACCATGCTCTTTGAATAGGTAGTCCATCATGGACCCCATTCGCCGATTGACCTCATAGAGAATCTCGGTTAGCCGGACAATTTCCTCCAACTCGGTCCTGGATTGACTGAGCGCCTCCCGTATTGCCACTAGCTCCTGTTCGGCTCTCGCTTGGCGGCGTTCTGCCTGTACGGTGCGTGTATTGAGTGCACTAATAATCCGAAGAGCCTCCTTAATACTGGTCAGTAATATCGCGGCTAAGGGCGAAGAAACTTACCGAGGCATCCATGTCTGCGAGTGAATAATTGGCCAAAAAAAAAATATGGGCCAAAGAAGGAATATGGGCCAAAGAAGGAATATGGGCCAAAGAAGGAATATGGGCCAAAGAAGGAATATGGAGTAAGTGACACCTTGGACACTTAGAGAGAACCGGTGCCTTGAATCAGTAAAAGTACGATCTATGATTCCAATGGCTATACTTATAGGCTGCTTGTTCCTCTTCATCAATTGTGAAGCTAGTATAACTCTTCTCTGATTCCTGCATCAATCTTGAGGGTTGAACTTAATAGACCATGTGTACTACCATGCGTTCATGATGACTGGCATTGGGCGAGAAGTGTATTTCTGAGCGAACCCCACAGAAAACACTGGACGCTATGTTTAACTGAATGAACAGAGATGGTGTGGTTAATGTGATAGAACGTTAGCCATCAGTAACAAGACTTGATCACAACTTTTTGAGAATGAAGGATACTTTAGTTGGAAGAGCAGCACGTTGAAATTGGCACCGGTCTCCTGTTCATCGCCACAAATCCACCCCAATTTCCCCACATTTGGGACACCGCGAAAAATGGCACTTTCGCTTTCCAAATACTTGTTCAGTAATTGACGGCCCTTGTTATAAAGCTAGAACAAGAAGCTGGCCTGGTATTTCTGAATTATAAGGGCTTGATCTCATTCTCTCAGCAATTGCTGTCAACCGTATCCAGCATTTCAGATTTCTCTTTGCCTATCAACCTTCATATTCTGCCTCCAGACATACTACTAGCAATCATTTCTCAAATTATGCCTGGAACAATTTCGAGGGTGGCAAAATGGTTTGGGCTGGAGGTGGTACATGTCATCGTCGTTCGTCGGTCACGTCATGGAGATCTACGTCTTGTCCAGTCTACATTTCCTTCGGACCATCCAACGGTAGGTCTCCTACTAGCTTTTGAAATATCTACTAAGTTGTGTTAGAATATTACTTTGACTCTTGAGGAAGAAGAGGCGAGCTCATCGAAAGAAGGCATTCAGTAGTAGATGGCTAGCTAGAAAACGCTCGCAAAATCGGCCGCCGCTGTATGTCTCTGCGGAGGAACGGAGTGGAATAACTATGGGATTGCAGTTTCTGAATAGAACTATCCGTACCTTGCGAACCCAGACTCAGGTTGCGCAGGAACTGAACATTGATCGTCTGAATTTAATGGACATTGGTGAAACTGAAAACAACAGATTCAAATGGGCTGCGGATGCACAACTGTCCAGCTGTCTACGTTCATTTTGGTAGAGACCATACTGCATTTTTGTCCAAACCGCCGCCTGAAGGGTAGACTGTGGGCCGGTCAAATGACAGCCTTCAATTTACGTGCGTAGGTATTAAACAGACTTTGATGTTCAAAATACCTCTAGCAGAAAGGGCACTATTGTCCGGAGAATTACCCACTCAACAATACAATTGTTGAGTGAGTAGTTGCCCGCGAATAAACATAGAGCTCTTGATCCGCCCGTGATACTGCACAGTATTACCCTCAACTGCAGGGCATACAAGGTCCACCACGGCTGAATAACCATCGGTATTACACTAGATCCACCTGCTCCACCTTTCTCGTGGCCGAAATAACCGCTCCATCGATGTGAGAGTCACTTCGGTCACGTCTCGACTGATGCCTTGGATATTAATGAGGGTATTATATGATTTAGAACATCGGATTGCCGCACGTTACCGCAGGTTCTTTCTTGAGTTCATTCTACCCTCATCCACTTTCCCCATCAACACGTACTTTCATTCCTTGATATTCTGCTAAGGTATTTCCACCACTGTCAATCCACAGCGAGTAATCCGGGCATCAACTCTTCCGTCAACTTTAGCTAACTTTCTCATTCAATAGATGTATTCCGGAAAAGGAGTGCTACGACACCAAGACCATCGAATAAAGGCAACCTTTGGTATCCATGGAATTCTATGTTCTTTCAGTGGTGCCATATCACAGCCAGCACCTTCCTTCCGTTGCTCAGCCGTCTCTCTTACCTACAGCGCCATCGCTGAGATGACTGGCAGGAGATTTTTTATAGGGGTAGTTGGTCCAAATGATATTCGAATGTCAATTGGCAATGAAGTCATCGTCTCGGGGCAACTCGATAGTCCCATGGATAGTGAGACTCGAATTTCTGGTAAAGTTTCATGGGTTCAGATCTAATAAATCTTCTCATGATATGTATCGCCGGCAAGTGAACAGGTCAGGTCGAGAAATCTGTATATAATGCGAATGTCACTTTTCCTTGCGGTAGGCTTCATAGTAGAGGTTGTTTATGTAGCTTAGCTTACATTGTGAAATTAGAAGGATTTTACGATATTTCCTCGCCCAAGGGCAACCTTAGGGAGCCCGGCGCGGGCTATCGGCCTCCTTTACAGTAGCTCTTCCTTGCATGTTTCCCAAGATGAATGCATACATCCCTGACAAGAAATGAACTCATTTCTTCTCTTCCTACATCCAGCGGAGTGGTCAAGATAGGATTCAATGCCCAAATTTGTAGAAAGTGTAAGATAGGACTACAAGATAATTACGTACCACTTTGGTTTTGGCTATGGCGCTAGTATTCTGGCTGACGGATGAAGAGTGAGAAGTTGGAAGAAACGGGAAGGTCATATCGACAAAGTCTCCGGGATCTAGATGACGGCTCGAGGCCATGATCCTGACACTTGCCATTCTACTACTCAATCAGTCTCAAGCTGATCAAGTTCAAATGCTTCTTCACGCTGGCGCAAATGTGTTGCTTGCAGATGAACTTGGCCAAACTCCTCTTCATATTGCTGCCTCGAAAGATAGGCTCAACCTTCTCCATAGGTTTCCGGAGCTCCTCTCCCCTATTAATACCCAGGACAAACTTTTACAAACCCCCATTCATCTGGCTATTTGTCTCGGCCATATCGAATTTGCCACAAATCTCCTCCATCTTGGTGCCAATCCTTCTCTTTTAGATGGTTACGGCAGAAATACCCTAGACTGGGTACTTGGAAACGAAAGCCTGGTGCACCAAATCCAAAAGCACTACCCTTCAATTGTTGCGACACCTGATAATACCCAAGAGCTTGCTGTTCGTCAATCCATCCTTCAAATCTCAGATACGCTTCTTCAGTCTCAACTGCACTTCCCATGGCCACTTTTGCAGCAGTTAGGTCGCTATCTATTGTTTGTTAGCGACGCAGACAATGCCCAATATCTATTTCAGCTGCATTTGTCTCAGGAGATTGTCATTGGCACCCCCATATACAAGACTACGTGTGGCATATGTAAACTCTTTATCAACGGCTCTCGCTTTGTGTGTAGTATCTGCGCCCATATGGATCTATGCTCGTCCTGCGTGCAGAAGTATCCCTTCCACAGTCGATTACACCCAAATCAAGAGCATAAGACCTTTGAAGTGTCGTATATGCTTGATCGAAAGTCTCCGCTCACTTCGTCAGCACCAGAGAAGTTGAGAGAACTCGTTGATAAACTTTCTGCGCCTAATACCCATAGAAGTGGGAACGGACCATCACATGATTCCGTGGCTTATCTGCCATCCAAAGTCACCGCACCCAAATCGACAGCTGCAATTCTAACGGCTCTCCTAGGCCCAATCTCAATGTACTGTCTTCTTTCGTTTGGGCTTATAGCAGTTTCGTTTACATACTGGTATACCTTGATCTAATTGAATATATTTCTCACGCTTGCCGTCTCTATCTTGTTATCATTAAATAATGATCGCTCTGGTATAAAGGTACCGTAACCCAGACTATTATCTTCTGTATGCCGTCGCAATATATGTGGTTTTTAGAGTTCATCTAAAAATGGCTGGTGTCTTTACGTATTCTAGTAATCCAGCCAATTAAGTAGCATTACTCATACGATGAAACATGATGGAACGTATTATGTAGCATAAAATACTGTAAATTAATAACACAGATCTTCATATCCGGTGGCTGCTCTCAATATAGTATAATTGGACTTGACGTCCAAGGCTTGATAAAGGGTGGATGAGTTTGAGCGGTCACACAGATTTCCGCAAGCACTGTAACATGGTAAAAATTCACTTCATTGGATGATTCTAGCAACGGCCTTCATCCCACTACAAGTAGCCACGATCCAAGCCCAGTTCCACATGTTACTATTCGCTTGTCGACTCCATCTTTGCGCAGCCAAAGAACTTGGTACATCCTTCACTGGCGAGTCGGCAGCGGCTCAGTCTTTTTCCCTCGGCCAGATAACGAGGAATCAAATAGGCGAAGGCACGCGAGGAGAAAGGTGAAGAAGCAAGGGAGACAAGAAATAGAAAGGAGCAATAGAGAATGTTGTCGAGATGACACTACTCGAAGCCATATTACTAGTACAAGTGTTTCTTCTCGTGAAATAGCCCTCCATGGTGGTGGATCAGCTCCCCCTCATGGAACTGCCTCTGCTCGGAGGACTGCCCCGCCTCGTGGAAGCCATGGACTTCGTCCGAGACGAGGTTGCTGCTCTGCTCCTGTGTTGGCTCTACTGGCATCATTTGGATTGATTTGGATCTTGTCTAAGACAGGAAACTATGAAGCCAGAACACAGATGCAGCAAGCAGCTTTACCGACTCAATGCAATGTGATTCGCTCAATGGGATGGTGCTGTTAGGAGTAGAATTTCAGTCATCCCATTCTTCAATAGTCAAGCCGGCGTGCCGGAAATGACCTCTAGCATTAGCTTCTCTTGTCCCAACCTGATTAATACACCGCTCGAGAAAGGAGGAAAATTCTCGGTCAGGATCTTCTGCGTAGTAGCTCCAATTGCGTCTTATGAAGCCTTTGAGTTCAGCGAAAAACTCTTCAATTGGATTCAGGTCTGGCGAGTAAGGAGGCAAATAAACCAGTTTGACTCCCGCATCAGCACACATCTGTAAAATGCGCTCAGAGCGGTGAAACGATGCATTATCCATGACCACAACCGACTTCGGCTCCGGCCATCTCCCACAATAACGAAGGAGCTTATCGATAAAGTCTTCGAACACAGTGGTATCCGTCGAGCCGTGAAAGACGCGAGTGATCAAAATACCATCTTAGAAATACGCAGGTAGGATTTGATAACGCTCGTTACGGTGGAATTGAGATACTTGTCGAGGTGCTATACCTAGCGGTGACCAGCCTATTCGTCGGAACCCAATTCGTTTATCGCATCCAGATTTATTAATATAAACAAGGTGATACGACTCAAAGTCGGAGAGGTTATAAAGATAAATTTCTCGTAATTCAGTATTCTGCTCTCTAGCAGTCTGTCTGGAAGTCTTTTTAGACCAGCCTCTGGATACGAGGGCCCTCCTAATGCTAGAGGTTGATGCTAGCATCCGGAATTTATCCTATAGAAAGATAACCATCTTATCGAGATATAGGCCTAGTTTCTCCAGCAGATAGTCACAGAGCGCTTCTAACATCGGTGGTGTTATGCTTCGTCTTCGACCGATACGAGTTGAGGGGATATAGACTTGTCTAAATAGTTGCAGGTTTCTGCGGGTATTCTTGATCGTCTTTTCGCTGCACTCAGCTGCGTCAGCCATTTGAGACGTGGTTAGTGACTGACTTTATATCATATCACGAATAAAGTATAACTTCGATATAGGTAGGTTCAATGCCATATTGTGCAGATGGTTTTACTCAAATCGTGGCGCTGCAGAAGGACGGAATGTCAAGCATGTAGAGGCACCAAGATAGCGCTGTATAGGGGTTTCATGTAATATACAGTATCATACGTAATGGGATGGTTCTAGAATTCAAACTGATCTATTTTTAGGATACAATTATTACCGTTTTAGCCGAAAAAGGATTAGGGTAGTTTCGGGTACGGGCCGAGGAACAATGCGTTAGTGTCCACAGGGGAATCCGTTTTCGAAATCTACTGTAGCGATAGACACTGTACCTCTAGGGAAAGAACGTACTGTAAGAGACGGTAACTGAGGACGCCGAGATCACTCGACTGGTTGCTCGTCCCGGTGGTTGACACTATTGCGATATAACATTATTGTGTTGTGTGCCGCGCGGGAACAGACGAATGGCGGACCCACCCACGGGGGCTCCCGAGCCCCTTGCCACCACAATCAAGCGAAGAGGCACAGTGATCGACGCATCGGGAAACCTTGCACCAACGACCACGGTCCGGACCAGGAGACAAACACGAGTGGAAAGCGAGCAGACCGAAGCGGCCCCGGAACCCGTGGAGCTGACCAATACCGGACCCAGCGCTGGACGAGTGACAACCAGAGAGATTTGGCAAATTATCGTGCACCTGCAACGCACCATTGAGGAGCAAACCACGCTCATTCACGCCACCCGGAGCGAACTGAGAGAAGTGAAAGATAAACAGAACGAGCTCCAAACTCAGAATGAGAAGCTACAGGAGGAGATCCTAGCGCTACGGTCGCAGGTAGACGGGCTGAACACACCATCCCCGACACGATCATGGGCGGCCGTTGCAGCCGCCACAGACAACCCGCAACCCCGGGAGACCCGGCGACAAACTGACAAAGACAAGAATTGCATCCGAATCAACACTCAGCGATCTGTCACTGAAGCGCTGGGCGCAGAGAAGAACGGAGACGCGTTCGGTCGCTACCTCCCCACCCCGGCTGCGAATACCCACATCAGGACGGCACTGTTGAAGACGCCATCTACCCAGGACGCACAGGTTGCGGGGATTGGTACTACCAAGACCGGATATGTGATCCGA